>JAQFZH010002020.1:0-18261 GCA_034695485.1 Entomobrya nivalis
TTGGAAACACAGATTCTGATCGGAATCGGATCGGCATCGGAATTTTCCCATCGGATCGGATCGGAACGAAACACTAAAAATGACCTTGTTTCATGTCCACATTATTAAATATATTCCGACAAAATGATATTTTAGGCCGTCGGTTAGTTGAATCCATAAATTCAATTAATTTTAATAAAAATCCTTGGTTATGCATAAGATGAGAACAACATTCAAAGTTAAAATTATGTTGACACAGAAAAATGGATCTCAAAACCTACGGCACTGCTTTCAAAAGTTGCAATCACTTTAGCTGTGCCTGTACATTAGCTCATTGTTTTGAATTTACATAAGGCTTTGAACAAGTGTATTACAATATACAAATAGATATGTTTTACCACAAGTGATGCTTGTCATACGTGACTACATGCATTCCAGCATTCAAGAACGATAAATTTAGAAGACGTGTAAATGGAATCAGACCATAAATTTTTGTCAATGTGATTGAGTTTTGGGTACACTTGGTGCATTTCATATATGCGACACACAATAAACCTAAACCTTGTCTTTCTAAAATAAAAATGCCGATAAAATGCATTAGAGCACATCCTAATAGAGTTGGATTTTGGATTACCATCTCTGTATAAAGAGGGCATCTTCTACCGTGTTAAGCCTGTATTTGTGGTAATTTAATGTGAAGTATACCACAAATAGATTGCACACCAGATGTTATACACATAATCACTAAAACACATGACAATACACGAGTAGAATATGTGCGTGCTTTTCCCGTCAGTACCGCCTCCAACATGTTAAAAGGTGTGGTGTAGTGTCAAGGAAATCTTACACATATTAAGCAACAACGAGTATATTAGCAACTAAAATATGAGTTTTGAATATATTGTGTAACGAAGAGCACTGCTTGGGCCAAATAGTGTCTCACTCAGATACAAAACTTTTTCACATAGTTTGACCTTATTTTAATAAATCGAGCTTTAGAGAACATAAATGAGATTGAAGTGATGTAAACCCGACCTCGGTAGGAATAATAATTATTGAAAATCACAACTCAACAGCAGAACCAAAATAGTAACTAGCGCAGCTAATTGGGAAATAATAAAAAATGATTTGAAAATACGTGGCACTTAAACCAACGCCTTTAGACAAGCAAGATAGCATGTTGGCAATGCTATATAAACACAATGATGTACTTCTGATGCGTGTATATATAATTTTATGACAAGTACGTGTGTGAATGACTTGTAAATGCATCACTGGCTTTACACTTTAGGAATTTAATGGAAAGGTGAACTCTTATGGTGCGATACCTTAACCAAAATAGCTTAAATTATACCACATATTCACAAAAAACGTATGCCGTTGCATTCCAACAAATCCCAGTTTACTTTGTCAGTAAACAAAGTCACGTACGCCAAAGCTCAATGCTTTTGTGTATACACATCTGCGCAGCAATATACGCTCAAGGCACCAGCATACTAAACGTATATATACTGATAGTACTAATGTCTATTTTAAGAAATGGTTTTATATTATGGAATTCATTCAGGAAAGCAACTATTGTCATTTTTCTATTAGTCCGTATCTGTTCATGTCAAATTTAATGCACATGTGCCCACCCAAATATTAGAACTTGGCGTACGTGACAATGTCTATGAATGCATACGTTTATTTTAAACACTGAACAGAATAACAATCGGAATGCATCGGCGTACGTATACGTGTGGATGTAGTTGTCTTTGAAACAATGTATACCATTTGTACGAAAATCAGTCAGGTATAACTGCTAAACTATAAGCATGCAGTACTTAATTACTTCACTTGCTGAATGCATAGTAGTGGTTTCGCTGTCGATTCAAAGAGAGCAAACGAATTCCTTTTCTTGTTTGACATCATAAATAATAATATACACACTCATCAAAAGTTTGGGGTTGAACACCGAACCAATATCTCATAAACACCAAGGTAGTTTCCTATTAGTTAATTCTTAAGAAGTGACACAAAAGTTCAAGATCTTTCTACTTAGCTGTCATCGAGTTGCCGTTGAACCAATCAAAAACTCAAATGGAGTCCAAAAATTTTAATACTGGAATTTGCCCAACAGTGCTTAATTCAAAAACAAACTTAAACACACATAAAAATCGTCATCTGGGAAAACACATATGCATTTTTTGCAACAAAGCCTTCAGAAGTGCAAAGGATCTTAACATTCACTATCTTACACATATTAACGAAAAGCCACACTTTTGTGACTTGTGTAAAGATTCGTGTGTGAGTGTTTCCAATTTGAGAAGTCACATTAAATCTCATACTGGAGAAAAACCATTCTCGTGCAAACATTGCTCAAAATCATTTACCTTTAACTCGAGTCTAAACCGACATGAGTTAATGCATGCTGGAATCAAAACATTTAAATGTGATTATTGCAAAAAAAGTTTTACTCAAAAATGCCATTTGAAAATCCACCTGACTACACATCAAGCAGATACAACTTTCAAGTGCAGTTTATGTTCCAAGTGTCTGGGATCTGCCGGTGCTCTCAAAACCCATATTCAAGCCCATACTGGAGAGAAGCCATACCGCTGTCAAATTTGTGACAAAGCTTTTGGTCGAAAAGATCATCTTCGACAACACCAACATATACACAGTTTAATTAAAAAGCATATCAGTGACGGATACAATAAACAGTTTGTATACAAAAACAGTTCAAAGGTGCACATGGCAACTCACAGTGGTTTGAAATCTTTTCAGTGTGAATTGTGTAGGAGGGAATTTACAGCGCGAAGTAGCTTGGAAACACATACTAAAAGTGTTCACCGTCGAATAAAAGATCATACTTGTAATTTATGTAACAAAACCTTCTCGAGAAAAAGTTACGTAGTGCGACACATGAGAGTCCATACAGGAGAAAAGCCTTACAAGTGCCACAAATGTTCAACTTCTTTTTCACTACCAAGCAGTTTAAAATATCACTTCGTCAACCATTGTAAATAAATATTCTTGGTACTACAAATTATTGAAGTAATCTTTTTGTAGCATCATAAGTTTATTTTTTGTTGAAAAATTAAGAACTAGCAGTTGTATAATGTTGTAAATTCAATTCTCCCTAAACTACGCTGTAGTCATTGTTGATTTTATTCAGGTAATAAAATGATCAATTTTGAAAATAAAGTAATCTATTTCGTAAGCAAAACTGTTTGAAAGAGACACATGACAATTCACAGTGGGCTAAAGCATTTTGCATGTGATTTATTTGAGGGCATTTGCAAATTGAAGTAGCTTAAAAAACAAATACTAAAGTTTTCATAATCAAATCAAAGACAGTATTTGTTTTTGTACAGAAAGAAATTCACTTCTACTATTGTAAGTGCCAAAACATGACAGTTCATAGTAAAAAAGAAAATTCACATTATTTAAAAAAAATGTTTCCGTATCACGGAGCCTACTTGTCCTTATTTTCTTCCTGATATAAGTTAAAGTCGTTTATGCAATGCAAGCCCACGTTATCGTTCTTTTCAATAATATTGACTATTTGTTTCTTTTGAGACAATATGATTGTAAATAGTTTTTTTATAGATTCATGTTAAAATAAAGGAATTATAAAGTGATACAGATACAAATAAATTGTCAATTTATAATCATCCATTAACCTTCTTCGTAAATGCCAGTTGAATAAATTCAATCGTTCAATCAATCGTAATTTGCATACAAATCACATCAATCAAAAAGATCTACTGTATTTATATCCGTCTTTCAGCCATTTAGGATAGTCTACGTTTTTGCAATAGTTTGTCGCTGAATTTGGACAGAAATAAAGAAATCATTATGGTCATCGACGCTTACAGACCATTACTAAAATTTTCTCCAAGTTATGGTATTTAGGGAATACATATTAATGGACATAATAAACTAAATAGACTCGCCACCGGTGGCTTGTTGCTATTGAAATAAAGTAACTCACATTTGAAAAGCAGGGTAAAATATTCCCTACAACAGCCTTGTCGCGTCTATTAAGTATATGATGTCCATTGCATATTACAAGCATACTAAAACTAATCAAATTGATCTTGCATTCCGTGAAAAAACTGGTAGGGTGCTTCATTGCTATAAAGTTGTACAAACTATTCCACTCAAATGCCATGATTTCTTTCACGAGGTTTTATACGCCACATTGACAAAGTCTCATGTTCATTTTAATCCAAAACCTAAAATAGATTCATACAAAGTTAAGTCCCATAATAAATAAGCACTGATAATACTGGCCTACGTCCAAGCCCTGTGCAACCAGCATGCATACATCGATGTCCAGTTGAAGAAAAACATATGAAGCGGTTTTCATAAATGGGAGTAAATTGAGTAGTGAATGTATCGTCATTTTCCATTAGTTCATATCTGTTGATAAATTTGTCCATGCATATTTTTATGCATGTGTGCAAACCAAAGTATTGCAGCTCAGCGTACGTGATAGCGTATGTATTAATATTTTTAACACAAGCAACAGTAGAATCTGGAATACGTGGTTTGGCATGCGTGTATGAAAAGTACCCGTTTTTTGTAAGTAGTTTATTACAAACATTGTATTTGTAGCAAGTAAAACATTCGGTTTAAGTAACATTATTTTGCTCTTGACTTGAAGACTTGTTTGTCATTTCCAAAGTAGCTGCTGACGTAAATGGTTTGTTCTGCTGTTCAGTGGCGATTCACGATAATCCTGATTTTCAAAGAGTTCCATTCATGAATTTTATACATTTATTTCTTAAAAGAGCATAAGTGATTGAAAACAAACGACTATTTATAACAAGTTTAAGACAAATTAGAGCTGGTTGCATTTCATGTACAATATAGTTTCGATTCAGTAAATATATAAGACGCCTAACTATTCCACTTAGTTTCGAGTTTCAGTTTCAGAGTTAAACTCGTCATACAGTCAAATGGCGTCCAAGAACTTGAAATCTAAAGTTTCTAAAAACGGTTTAAGTTCCAAAATAAATTTTAACTTGCATAATAACTGCCATCTCAGAAGGCTCAAATGCGTATTTTGTAGCAAAGCTTTTAACAGGGAAAGGGATATAAACGATCACTATCTAAGACATATTAACGAGAAGCCAGTGTTTTGTGACTTGTGTAAAGACTCGTTTGCAAGTGTCTACGAATTGAGATGCCATATGAAATCTCATACTGGAGAGAAGCCCTACTTCTGCAAACAATGCCCAAAATCTTTTTCTCAAAAATCTAACCTGAAGCGACACGAAGGAGTGCATGCTAAAATCAAACCATTTAACTGTAGTCATTGCAAAAAAAGTTTCAGCCAAAAGCATGCTTTGAAGTACCATTTGAATACACATCAAACAGACACACCATTCAAGTGCGTTTTTTGTTCTAAGTTTCTGGGATCAGCGTACTCTCTCAAATTCCACATTCAAGGACATACTGGAGAGAAGCCTTATTGCTGCCCAATTTGTGATAAAGCTTTTGCACAAAAAGGCAATTTATGGCAACATCATAAACATCACCATTCAAAAAATTGTCACAGCTGTGAAATATGCAAAAGGAAGTTTGTTAGCAAAATTGTCTTGGAAATGCACCAAAAAACCCACAGCGGTTTGAAGGCTTTTGTGTGTAATTTATGTGACAGAGCTTTCAACGCTAAACGAAACTTGACAAGACATACCCAAGTTGTACATCATAAAATTAAAGACCATGAGTGTAATGTATGTGGCAAACGGTTCTCTTCTCATCAAGGGATGGTGAATCATCTAAGAGTTCATACGGGTGAAAAGCCTTTCAAGTGTCACATATGCTTGACTTCTTTTGCACTCCAAAGCAATTTAACAAAGCATTTAGCTTCCCATAATAAATAATGTACTTTGATGGACTATAATTACCCGAATATATTTGCCAATGTAATATATTAATGTGGCTCAATTCCGCTTGTTTACATTTAAAACTTTATTTCTACTTTAATATAATGCAATGAAAACTTATCCTACTTTTCTATATAGGCTATAATTACAAACATTTAAAACAACATTTAACCTAATCGTCAAAAAAAGAGATTTGTTGCGAATAATTTGAAAATAAAATTTGATAAAGAAATTAACAGTAAACTAGTGTGATACTTAGACTACCATCCTAATCAGCATCAGCAAAACTGTGCCAGAAAATGCATATTTCAATTAATTTCAGGTGTAGTGATTTGGTAGGCGAACTTGTTAGACTTATTCTGAGGTTAATTTGTATCCTAAATTTGTGTTCAACTGATACAAAGTTAATCTACCATAAACACAAAGTTGACGGTACTGAGAATATGTTCGAAACTAGCAGTGCTACGATGTATAAATGCACGTGTATCATCCATATTTGTTGGTAAATGTGTGGAAATATATTCTGTTACATGTACCGAAATATGGATCTATATTGAACCTGATAACTTTAACATTGTCATTTTATGCACAAGCTACAGTGGTGTAAGTTTAATATAGACCTGGGTAAACTTGAGTAATTTTTGGGTAATAAAGCAGAGCATGTATACCAGTTGCAAGTAGCTCACAGACATTACTTTAGAAACCAGTAATGGGGAATATTGATTTACATTACATTCAAAATGCCTGTAAGTTTTTCTGTCCATTTGAATATACAACATACAAAATCCAGTGCCGCATTGACAAGTTACTTTTCTCTATATTGAACATGGTATAGGTGAGTGCCCATTTGAGTATACACTGTATTGCACATATCCTATAATTAACTAGCACTGCATTTGGTTTATGCAGTATATATGTATATCTTCTGACTTGGAGCCTACTTTGTTTTTTTCAAAATAGCTGGTGAGGTAAATAGTTTTGTTCTGCTGATCGATTGTAGCTAACAATGAGCTCCACTTCAAAAAATTCTAGCTGTTTCTTGAAAAATTATTGGTAACTTACAACAAACTGTTATTCAAGAAGAATTGGATACAATAATTAGAGCTAAAAGCCTACAGTGAACAACGTGAGCATGTTTTGCAATTAATATTTAGGAAGGCAATCACGAAACCAAACTCCTTCTATTAACAGATTATCGAGCTTCAGTTAAACTCAGAATAACTTAAATGACGTCTCAAAACTTTAAAAGCAATGTTTGCAAAACAGTGTTTAGTTCGGAAAGAAGTTTAAACGTACATAATACATGTCATCTTAGAATTCACCAATGTGTATTCTGTAACAATTTTTTTAGAAGGACAGGCGCTCTTCACGGTCATTTCCGCAGCCATCTCAAGGAAAAACCATACTTTTGTGAGTTGTGTACAGATTCGTTTGGACGAGCAAGTCATTTAAAAAGACACATTAAGTCCCATACCGGAGAGAAGCCTTTCTCGTGCAAACAATGCTCGAAAACATTTTGCCGCAAATCGAACCTGAGGCAACAAGAGTTATTGCATCTTAATGTTAAACTATTTAAATGTAACCATTGTGAACAAGGTTTCACTCAAAAAAGTCACTTGAAAAGCCACTTGAACACACATCAATCAGACACGCCGTTCAAATGCAGTTTGTGTTCTAAGTATCTGTGATCAGCTCAATCTCTCAAAAGCCATACTCGAGGACATACTGAAGAGGAGCCTTACCGCTGTCAAATTTGTAAGAAAGCCTTTGCACATAATAGTAAACTACGACAACACGAAAAAGCTCATGATTCCAACAAGCGGGAAAGCTGTCAAACATGCCAGAAGAAGTTTTTTAGAAAAAATGCCTTGAAACGGCATATGGCAATTCACAGTGGTTTGAAAACTTTTTCATGTGATTTATGTGGAAGAGCGTTTTCAGACAGACATTACTTGAATGCACATACCAAAGTAGTTCATCATTAAATCAAAGACCATGCTTGTGATTTATGTGATAAACGTTTCTCTTCAAAGAGTAATATGGCGCAACATTTGAGAGTTCATACCGGAGAAATGCCTTTTAAGTGTAACATTTGCTTCATCGCATTTGCACATGAAATAGGATTAACACGTCATTCGGCCGTCCACAATAAATAAGTATTGTAGTAATGCAAGTAAATTACGTGAATATTAGGGTTTACAATGTAATGGGTTTCTAAGTTCATAAATATTTTGAATGCAGTTTAAGTTTTTATGTTATAAAAATATTATGGTTGAATGAAAATATTTTGATGAAAATATGTTAAATATGTAAGACATGGTTCAATTCTAATGAAAATTAAATTTGATAATAAAATAAATTGTAAATATATTTTATGACCAGCTTTATACTGGATACGATTCTTTCACAATAAATTTACACAAAAGTTATTTAAACTTTTTTTAGTTTATGCAGCATTTGAATTTCCTTTTCCTAGTGCAATAATAACAAGGTCGTTCAATCCGTTTAAAACGGTTCGCACATTAATCAACATATATTTTGACTGGTCATACGATTTGTGACTCGCATAAATCTAGTTGCTACGATTATAAATATTTAAAACTCCGACACGCTTGTTATCAAAACTAATATATTTCTAGCGGAAAAAAATATACTTTTTGTCGTCCATTTGTGCCCCCCTGTTTAAATTATTTCTTCGACAAAGGTAAATTGCAACATAACTACACATTTAATGGAAAATGTGTGCGCTTATTGTTTATTACGTATGAGTCTATACACCTATTTTTTAATCCTTTGTCTTAACATTTCAAACACAAAAAACCATTACGACAGGGATGCATCTACGGGCGTGTTTGTGTAGTTGTGGTTAAAGTTGAGGTATTTCTGATTAACTAATCGTTGAATTTACGCAAAAAAATGTAAGTAGTTGAGACCTTACTGTTGGCACTAGTAATGGTAATTATTGATGTAGAGCACATGCGACTATCTGAAATTGCCAGTTAACAAGTAGACATTGAACATGCTTAGTTTGTTATAAAGCAATACCTCTCTGTATTACAAACTGGACTGTGAAGTGTATACAGGGCAGATGCCGTGGGAAACTTGCAAGTCCATCCAAGCTTTGCCGAGAAGGCCACGAGGGAGAGCAGAGGAGGTCGCAGAGCGGCTATGGTAGAAGCCTGGATGAACCTGCAACTCTCTCGCGCCACCTACACTACACGTTGACAGCTGAGTGAGAGCTCTTTGCACAGCTATATGACATATTAGCAGTGTGCGTCTATGTTGGATTAGTCGGTATTCTATTTCTCTATTTGTATTGCAGAAACGCAGTATTTCATTTGTATATGCTACATAGATGTGGGAAAAAATGTCGAATTATGACAATGTTGAAGTATATTTTAATACATTTTTTAATGAAAATGAGTAAGTATAATTAAATTTTAATTAATTTTTAATTTAAAATGTGTTTTAAAAATTCATACAAAATTTCGGTCATTTTAACAATATAATAAATTCAGTATATATTATTTCTTAATTAGTTTTATTGGATACATTATGTTGAACACGCTCGATTAAACTTAATTTTTTGAAATAATTTACATGCTATAAGAAGCTTCAAATAGTAATCTTCTTTATCCAGTAGAATAAATCTTCTGATGCAGGATAAACCAGTTATAATATTCAACAAAGCTATTCCCAAGCGCAGACATTTGTTTGCTAATATCAACTTTCTTACAAATAGTAAGTACTTTGATAATTTTATTTAGACAGAAGCAATTTTCGTACGTTTTGAAGTTAAGTAGTTCACATAAACTACAAATTCAACAAAGGATTTTATTCGGAACGAAAACCCTTGTTTATTTTTGTAGCAATAACTTGAAATTGCTTCAATTTATTTTTATTTTTAAATTGCAGTCTAATTTTTCAGGAATTTTTAGGGAACAGTGTGTAAAAATGCCATAAACTAATCTGGCTTACACTCTCAAGAATTATTTTTAAATATCTATACAAGAATTAATTGTGTAAGAATGTTTACAACTTTTTATTTAAAATATTGATAAATAATATTATAATTTCAATTTTCTTTTTAAATATGTTACTACAGTTATTCCAATTGATTAATCTGTGCATCAATGGTGCCGGGCTACATGTTGCCGTAATCCACTTTCTTGTCCGAACGTAGATAAACATACTTGACACTTGAAAGGCTTTTCTCCAGTATGAACTCGCATGTGTTTTGCCAGGTCAGACTTTGAACAGAGCCGTTTGTCACATAAATTGCAAACATGGTCTTTAATTTGATGATGAATCACTTTAGTATGTGTTTCCAGACTACTTCGCTCGGTAAATGTTTTCCCACATAAATCGCAAGTAAATGGTTTCAAACCACTGTGATATGCCACGTGCCGTTTCAAGTTACTTTTTCGAACGAACGACTTATTGCATATTTCACAGTTGTGAGTTTTGTTGAAACCGTGTACCTTTTCGTATCGCCGTTGATCACCTTTTTCTGCAAATGTTTGATCACAAGTCTGACATTTGTAAGGCCTCTCACCAGTATGTCTCTTAATGTGCAATTTTAGTGCACCAGCTGATCCTAGACACTTAGAACACAAGCTGCACTTGAATGGCGTGTCTGTTTGATGTGTATTCAAGTGGCTTTTCAAACCGTTTTTTTGAGTGAAGCTTTTTTCGCAATGGTGACACTTAAACGGTTTAATTTTTCGATGAGACATATTATGTGATGTCAGGTTTGATTTCTGGGAAAATGTTTTTGGGCAGTGTTTGCACGAGAAGGGCTTCTCCCCAGTATGAAATCTTTTGTGATTTTTTAAATCATTGGCACTCACAAACGAATCTTCACACAAGTCACACAAGTGTGGTTTCTCGTTAATATGTCTTAAATAGTGAATATTAAGATCGAATGCGCTACTGAAAACTTGATTACAAAACGCGCACGGGTGCCTTCCAAGATGCCAATTGTTATGCTTTCGTAAAGCACTACGCGAACTGAGAACTTTTTCACATAGATCACATTTGAATATTACGGTCGCCATTTCAGATTTTTTGAGTTAAATTTTAGCTCAATATTCAGTAAGAAGAGCTGGGTTCTTTAAACTTTAAAAACTTCAAGTAATATCAAACTCGTTATTTATGGGCACTTGGCGAATTATTCTGTGTCAAACTTGTTGTAAATAGTAGGTTGCTGTTTGTCACAATGTTTCAAGAAGAAAACTGTTGGCGATCTTTGTGGGTATCAACTATTTTGTAAATTACTACAAGATAATAAAACTGGGCTTAACGAATTCTTTTTTTACTTGAAGAAAAGGATTTACCCATTAAAAATAAAATAACATATGTGCAATATATACCTATATGAGTACTTTGATGCAAGTTTGTGTTTTATTTGTTGAGTGCATGCCTGACTGTCTTGTCACTGCAGCACTATTATTGTTTATGTATTTAAGAATTGAATTTGCTCTTATGCACGTAGCATGTGTGTTAAATCAGTAATCACCAATAATAGTTTCAGAAGTAAAAGTAGTACAAACTTGAAGGTAAGTTAAGCAAAGTAACTACAGTTTGACCACATACACACATTGGCCGATCCATTCCAATAATCCACACAATGGTTTTTGTCTAAAACTATAATACATACCTTATCACGTAAGCCACGTAATGTTTTCAGTTTGTCAGAAAAATATAAAGATGGATTTTGAATAGTCAGAAAATGTTTTTCGTGCAAATTATTCTCGAAACTTTTATTGATTTTTTAATTATTGTAGTTTTATTGGTACTGAATTTAAGCGAATTGATCACATTTTTTGTAACTTAAACATTGTCACAGGTATTTTTATTATTTTGTTGGAAGGACTGGAATAAATGAATTATCAATTTGGAACATATTATTTATCATCACAATCATCAAGATAAGACGATCTGACATTTTTCTTAAAATTAAATTAGGTGATTTACTTTCCATTGGGCTCACGAGTTGTTTTAACTTAAAGTCGTTTTTCAATGTAAGTTTGATAAACGAATTTATATTTTCTCTGACACAAATAACCGTAAATATGACACTCAATCAAAATTAAACTTTGAAACGTTCACCCCGGATTCTCATTGCCAGAATTCTTTTGGATTTTGTAAAAGTAAATTTAACCAAGAATGTTGCAATATAAATTGGTTAACAAACTAAACTCATGGATTTTCTCGCCTAGATGAAGTTAATTGCTTTTTACAAATCTCACATTTGTACCACGTTTCCTTGCTTTCCATTATGATATCATCCCGAAAAACATACTTGCATGTAAACCCCTTGCCACAAAATATACACTCAAAAAGTTTCTGCTCTGCATCCATTCGTTTATTACGAGTGAGGTTAGATCTAATTGTAAAACTTTCACTGCATTTTGTACACTTCAATGGATTTTCACCTGTATGGCTTCTCACTTGCATAACCTTTTTAGTATAGCCGTAAAATTCCTAGAAGAAAATCTCACATTGATCATATTTTTCTTGGACGTGAGGACGAACATGTTTGCTAAGTTGCATTGAGACGAGCGAGCGAGCGTGCAATTTTAAATGCAAACTGTTTGATTAGAATAAAGAATTTGGTGATATTTTTAAATGACAGTGAAAAATGCTATTTAAAAGAAACAAACTGTTTTATTTCATTGAAATGCTAACTCAATTTATTATTTCTACACACATAAATATTTTTCGGTTTACACATTGCATATTATATTCATAGTTAAATATTAATAGTTAAATATTCATAGTTAGACCAGTTTCACAGGAACATTTTCCTCGACGAATTTTTATACTCTATCCAACATACTCTTATATTCTAATGTTAATTTTAACCCGAAATTTGTACTTATTTATTTAATTGTACACTCGTACGAAATTAATTTTCATATTAAATGTAAGTGGCAAATACTGCAACGTGATTAAGGACAGCAGCATTATCATACGAATATCAATGCATAAAGTCTTATTGTTGTTAGTTCATATGTGCTTGTAAATGTGTGCATATATAGTATAACACATTTGTGGGCTCCGTAGTATAAAAGCTTGGCACATATGACAGCATTTGCAATGGTATTTTACACACAAAAGTAGCGATTAGAATACCTCAACATGCGTTTTTAGTAGATGTGGTTGAATACGAGGTATTTTTTGGAAATGTATGGATATGAACCAATTGTAAGTAGCTGACTTCTGCATTAGAAAATATCAATAGGGATTACCAATTTACAGCTCATGCGTATGGATATTATTTATCCATTTCATTCACAGCTTACTAAACTCAGTTTTGCCAAGACAAGGTAGTCCTGCTCATGGCTCTCTGTTCATTATGATAAGAGTAAGCACACATGAAATAACTGATTTGTGCACATCTACACTAATGTATTATAAGCATTATATTTTAACGAGTAAAGCCAAACCATTGCAATACATAGCATTAATTTTTCTGGGATTGATGCGTGGGTTTTCAATTTACATTCGATGCTCAAGCGACTAGTTTGTTTTTGACGAAAAACAGCCAAGTGAGCCGTTAAAGAACAGAATAGTTTTGAATTACTATATATTTCAGAAGTAATTTCAGACGCCAGCCACTTCACTTGCTACTTATCGAGATTTACATAACCTTATAATAAAAGCAAATGGCGTCCCAAATATTTAAATGTGGTGTTTGTAAAACAGTGCTTAGCTCACAAAGTAGTTTACAAAGGCATCACAATTTGCATCTTAGAAGACACCAATGCGTATTTTGCAACGAAGCTTCTAGTAGTGTAACAGATCTGAACATTCACTATCTGAGACATATTAATGAGAAATCCTTCTTTTGTGACATATGTAAAGATTCGTTTGCGAATGTATCTAGTTTGAGAAACCACACAATATCTCATACTGGGAAGAAGTGGTTCTCTTGCCAACACTGCCCAAAATCATTTTCTGATAAATCTAATCTGAGAAAACATGAAATGCTGCATACTACAATCAAACCTTTTAAATGTTACCGTTGCGAAAAAAGTTTTAGTCAAAAAGTAGCTTTGAATTGCCACTTGAATACACATCAAACAGACACGCCATTCAAGTGCAGCTTATGCTCGCAGTTTCTGGGATCAGCTGGTGCTCTTAAGCTACACATTCAACGACATACTGGAGAGAGACCTCACAGATGTCAAATATGCAATAAATCATTTTCACAGAAATTTGACCTACAACGACACGAAAGCAGACACAATTCTATCAGAGATCACAGCTGTGAAATATGTGATAAGAAGTTCGTCGACAAAATTTATTTGAGGCGGCACGTGACCACACATAGTGGTTTGAAACCTTTTGCATGTGAATTGTGTGGAAAAGAATTTACGAGGCGAAGTAGCTTGAAAACACATACCAACAGTGTTCATCGTAAAATGAAAGATCACACTTGTGATTTATGTGACAAACAGTTCTCGAGAAACGGCTATTTGGTGGAACACATGAGAGTCCATACGGGAGAAAAGCCTTTCAAGTGTCACAAATGTGAAGTTTCTTTTGCAAATCATAGAGGGCTAAATTATCACTTGGTCAACCATTGCGAAAAAGAATTATGAATCATTCAATATATTTTGAAAAACTCTACTGTTAATATTTGATCTCTTTCGAGTAAAAGTTTAGGGAATCCTGATGTGGTATTTCGACAACTTCGCTGTAAGAAGTAAAAAGTCTTTGCACAT
This sequence comes from Entomobrya nivalis, assembly GCA_034695485.1. Taxonomy (NCBI): domain Eukaryota; kingdom Metazoa; phylum Arthropoda; class Collembola; order Entomobryomorpha; family Entomobryidae; genus Entomobrya; species Entomobrya nivalis. The sequence continues at coordinate 14,594 of JAQFZH010002020.1, forward strand.
AGCATCATTTTAAAGTTAGTAGGTCAACTTGTTTGTGAAATATTTTAAATTCTATTGAATAGCTAAACTAATTGAATTAAATAGTACAGGGAGAAACAATTAATGGGATTTTGTTTTTGGTATTATTTGGTGATTGACTCCTGTTTACCATATTATTAATAACATTGCGTTTGTCAATTTGTAACAAATTTATATGGTTATATATTTTGAAACTGTGTCAAATTTATATACTTAATTAATTATTTAATTAATTATTAAGATTACACTTTAAAATCTCTTGTAAATTTTATTTGAAACATTGTGTACGTGAATACCAATTTTAATTCTATTCTAAAATTCAGTTGACTTTGCTCGTCGTAATTTTAATTATAATTTAAAAAGTTCTTATTAAACATTCTCTATTCGTTGACATATTGGTCGTTTAAAGCATGAAATATTGGTTCCATAAAATTTGACCCTAAACCGCCATAAGTACTTCCATCTGGTTTATAAATGCAACAGACATAATTTTATGTTCATTTTTATCCCAAACTAGTTTAAGATTCATACAAAGTTAAGCCCGATATGAAATACAAATTCACAACACTGGCAGCATTTTCAATAGTGGCATATGTGCAACACTTGGAGTACTAGCACGAAAACATCCATAATACATAAGTCCAGTTAAAAAATTATGGAATGAGTTTCATAATTTGGAGTAAATTTAGTGGTGCATGTGTCGTTGTCTTTCTTTTGGTTCATATCCGTTAGTAAATGTGTACATTTATTGTTTTATGCATGTGTACACATCAAAGTTTTGAACTTTGGTGTACGAGATCGCCTATGCATGCAGGTACTTGTTATCGTATCTAATGTAATACAGGTAACAAGAAAAACCATCGATTATGTCGAGTTCTTATGTTTATTACTCAAAGCCTAGTTTGATACTTCTTAAAAAGTTTCGCATGTAAATTGTTTGTTCTGTTAATCAGTTATAATTTAAGATAATCATGATTTTCCCATAGCTGGACTGGCGTAATACTTTTTTAGTTTTTCTGATAGTGTTAAGAAACCAGCGACTGTTTGTGGCCAATTCGGGACAGATTTCGAGCTAATTGCTCTGAAGAACAAGAAAGTTTTTTTCAAGTTTATAGAAAATCTGACAATTTGTAATTACTGTAATGAACTCAAATGCCGTCCAGGTATTTGAAATCTAATGTTTTTAAAAACGGGTTGAGCGCAAAAATAAAATTAAGACAGCATAATAATTGTCATGTGGGAAGAAGTCAGTGCGCATTTTGCAGCAAAGCTTTTAGTATTTCAAGGGATCTTAACCTTCACATCCTAAGACATAGTAATGATACTCTAGAGTCTTGTCAGTTGTGCAAGGATTGGTTTGTGAGGGCCTCTCATTTAAGAAGCCACGTTCCCATTGGTTGGTAAAGGTGTACATAATATATGTAGATTTATGCATGTATGTGTGCACCCAAGTACAGGACCTTTGCCTACGTAATAGCATATGCATTATCATTTTAAACAAAAGCAAAATAAGTAACTGGAATGCATTGGCTTAAGTTTTTGTATGCATGTTGTTCGACTTGATCCATTTTGTGTAACCTGAATTTAAATATATGTTTGATCTACTCCATAATTACGCATCAAAATTATCCAAATTTGTTGTTTTTATTTTGAAGGGGTTGCTCAAGTGAATAGTTATTTTTTTGCTGTTATTTAATTTGGATTTAGAGTAAAACTGATTTACGAATGATCTTGTCAACATATTTCTTGTTCGTTTCCTCCCTAAATCAATTAAAGTGAAGACGCATGACCTGAAGAAAACCAAATGTTCTTAAATCAGGATAGTTTCTTTTTATAAACATTAATATTTTCGAAGTTGCACAAGAAGCCGAACGCTTTCAACAAGCTGCTTATCAAGTTTAAGTCCAACTCATAACAAGCTCAAATGGCGTTGCAGAATTTTGAATGTGGTGTTTGTAAAAAAGTGTGCAGTTCGCAAAGAAGTTTGAAAGCACATTTTAGTAGCCATTTTGAAACGCGCCAATGCTTATTTTGTAACAAAGCTTGCAGAAATACAAGTGCTCTTAACATTCACCAACTGAGACATATTAATGAAAAACCACATTCTTGTGACTTGTGTGAAAACTCGTTTGTGAGTTCCACTTATTTAAAAAATCATCTTAAATCCCACACTGAAGAGAAGTCTTTCTCGTGCAAAAATTGTCCAAAATCATTTCTCTATAAAGCTAACCTGAAACAACATGAGTTACTCCATCTTGAAACCAAAGCCTTTAAGTGTAACGATTGCGAAAAAAGTTTCACCCGAAAAAGTCATTTAAAAATCCACCTATATACACATCAAACAGAGACGCCATTCAAGTGCAGTTTGTGTTCTAAGTGTTTAGGATCAGCTCAATCTCTCAAGAGCCACATTTATCGACATACTGGTGAAACGCCTTACAGCTGCAAAATCTGCGACAAGTCATTTCCAGGACAAACGGACCTACGTCAACACGAAATTGGTCACACTTCCATCAAGTCTCACAGCTGTGAAGAATGCGACAAGAAGTTTGTAAGCAAATCAAATTTAAGGGGGCACATGAAAACTCACAGTGGTTTGAAACCTTTTACATGTGAATTGTGTCAGAGAGCATTTACAAGGCCGAGTAACTTAAAAAAGCATACCAAAATTGTACACCATCAAATAAAAGACCATTTGTGTAATATGTGTGGCAAATGATTCGCTTCCAAGGGTAATTTGACGTCACACATGAGAGTTCATACGGGCGAAAAGCCTTTTAAGTGTCAAATATGTTTAGCTGCATTTGGTCATGATATCGAATTAAGACGGCATTTGGTCATCCACAATAAATAAATATTTCATTTTCTTTAACTTAATTCAACAGCTGACTTAATATTGTAGGAAGTTTGTGTTGATGCGTTTTAAAGTTCAAGTAATTATGTCTGAATGAAAATATTTCATCGTAAAATTCTGGATTTTTTGTAACTAGATTTGCTTGTAATCTTTTATTGCTTTATATTTTATCTTAATATCGTTATTTCGGCTGTAATTTATGTATATTTCCATACTATTATATATGATCCCAGCAACCTGTTTAAATGAAATGCAAGTCCACTAGCCAAACAATAGCACACAATGAATTCAGCTTGATTATAAAATTTATTTAATTATTTTTCTACGCAATGTTGTATCAATAAAAAGTAATCGTAACTATTTCATAAACATTAATAATTCTATACGCTGCACATACTGCGGAGAGACCTTACTCGTGCCAACAATGCTCAAAATTATTTTTACATAAATCCTACATAACCTGAGGTAGCATGAGCTGGTACATTATGAAGTCAAACCATTTAAATTTAAGCATTGCGAAAACTGTTTCATCCCAAAAATTCATTGGAAATGTCACTTGAACACCCATCAAACAGCTACTTCATTCAAGTGCAGTTTGTGTTATCATTTCCTGGGATTAGCGTTCTCTCTCAAACAGCACATTCAAGGACATGGATCTGCCAAATTTATGACATGGCATTTGCACGAAAAACCAATTTACACCGACATGAAAATGAACAGAGTACTGTTTCGGTTCCGATACTAATATCGGAAATTTTTCCGATCAAATCCAATCCGATCCAATCCGATATGCGTA
>JAQFZH010002021.1:0-18258 GCA_034695485.1 Entomobrya nivalis
GTCTGTAAAAGTCTGTATGTTGTAGCCCAAAAACTTGGTTATGCATGAATAATATTTTATGTATATGAATACTGGTGTAAAATCACAGTCATTGGGTAATACAATACAACATGCAATGCTAAGAAAAACATCGTTAAAAATGTGTAGTGTTAAATAATGTATGCTCTCAATTCAATGTTTGTTGAATAAATGGAACTAAATTAGGCTCCACCACGACCAAAAAGCATTTTACTGCTCATTTTTTTTATCCCAGTTCTTTTAACGCAAACAAAAAATCTATTCATTTTGTGGCCTTTTGACTTACATCGTCCGACTCCAACCTTTCGTTTATTTATAAAAACCACACTTGACCAAAACCTCTTCAGAACCAGCTCTCTTCCCTGAATTACAAAAGAGATAAGCCTCCGGCCAGTTGTAAAGCGGTTTTTAATCTTGTTGCTACGTGAAGTGAAATGTATCAGATGAAATGTTCTTCTTTTAGTTAGATGCAATAATAAAAGCGTATGAATGCATGATATCATCATCTATTGGACATGTATACCTAAATGTTTTGAAGATGCGTCCATCAGTACCTACTCATCTTTCCCTCACATCGTTAGTGGACTTCCGAAAAAATCAGAAATGAAAACTTTGAACTTTTTGGTTTTCCTTGCATTGCTTGGGTTAATCCAAGCGTGTCCAAAATCCACATATCACTATCAGGTACGTCGTTCATTCACTATTATTGTAAGTCATAAAATGGAAATATTTTTGAGCAGTTAATGTAAAATATATAAAAAATTAATTCTCTATTTTTAGGTGTTGGATCTACCTGAACCTACGCTGATTGCTTTGGGTGAATATATAGTACGGGTTATGAAGAGAGAACGCAACACCAATCCGGAGACTTGCCTTGACGTAAGTTTTTGTCATGCTTTCGTTACACGACTTTCTTGTGCAAGAAGAAATATCTCTGTTCTAAAAATAGATATCTTTGGTTTATTGCAGCACAACTCCAAATATCTTGACATGTATCTTGATGCCCCAAAGCAATTTGATTCGGTGACTATGACTGGTGCGTTTATGTAACAAAAAGTGTAAGTGTACTTTTAGGATGAGTCTAACATCTTGAATTTTTTCAGGAATTTTTATGCATCAGTTCGTCAACAGCCCCACCGAGGTTTTTGCTGGGATAGAGGCTACTGAACTAGCTTTGTCATCTGACTGCACCTTTAACATTTTGATTACAAAGGACATGGACTTAAGAAGATTTTTGCTCAAAAATGAAACGGATGGGGAACTTTTCGTCGCGTTCATGACTGAGGAAGCATTAATGGCAAAGATGGTGGCAGATGAGGTAATCAAATATTAGGTATTATGCAATAAAATGTGGATACTAGAGGTTACTTTTTCGTTTTAGTTAATATGACATTTTATTTACAGTTTTGGAAAACCGTTGATGTGGTTCACTGTGAGAATTACCTATTTCACTTGTCTTCCAGCTATGGTAAGCTGAACGTTACCTACACCGTGGTGGACAAGGAAGAGTCTACTGAACAAATGGACTTCAGCTTGCTGACACAAGTAGGTGGTTTTTACAAGAAAGGTTGCAACCTCAATGCTGAAGCTGACAAGGTTGAAGGGAAGGAGTGATAGGCCATTCATTCTGTCATGGTTTGGTTTTGTTTAGACAGTAGCAGTAATTCTTGATCCATTAGGATTAATATCCATGTAGTAAACTTTATGCATGCTTGTATAAGTATGTGTCTTATAATTTTAAAATTTGATGCGTACATGTACCTATCTGGTTATAAATGCATTCTATTCATTCAAGTATCGTTGTGTCAGTGGTCAACAAGCGCTTATGTTATTGAAGATCGCTGTGTATAAGTACATTCTCTGTTTAAGAAATATTAAAAATCTGTTACATTGTCATAAATTGAAATGAGTGAGATTTTTTTTCAGAAAATCTGTGCTACAATAACGTATTTATTGATATGTTCTTATTTTGTAGTTCACATGTACAATGTGTCAAAAGGTTTGATTTTTTTAAACAAATAAATCACACATAATTAGATTGCAAACAGTTTCAGGACTAATTATTCTGGCAAACTTTTTTCAAGTGATATGCAAAACTGACGTCATTAGGGAAGATGGAAATACCTTGGAACGTTTTCTTGGGTCAAGATGGGATGCCTCAGACTCTGAATTTAAAAGTTATCTTTTATTCAGTTTTACCTTATACCAACCTGCAAGCATTATTTGCTACATTCTAACACTCAGAAAAGTATATCTTTCATCAGGAATTCTTTTCTTTCATTTATTTGTTTCGCAAATGTTATATTTTTGTTATCATAGATTATCAAGAATGGCTACCAGACAACCATTGTTACAATTTTGATGCAAGTGTACTTTCATGGGTTATTTGGAGCATTATTTTATTCATGTGTTTCAATTGTGTTACTTTTTGCGTCTTTCCTGTATCGTAAGTATATTTGGTATTGGTTCCTACTTTTCCTTCTAGGATCGAATACTATTTTTTTTCAGGTAGGCATAGATCCATATTTTTTAACTACGCATAAGCCTTTTTTGGTTAATAACGTAAGTCTTTTATACAGAATATAGCGTACAGGTTTAGTAGTCACCCTGAAGTCCTACTTACGTCTATTGCATGGGTGCCACTTAAAATAATTTCGGCCGTTATGGATCAGGAACACTCTTGCGACTTGAAGAAAAAAATACTGGAATCTTATAATTATATCATGATACCATTTAACATTATCTATGGTCCATGGATTTCCTTCAGTGACAGCAAAATGGTAAAAATGCTTACACATCTAAGCATTTAAAAATGAATGCAAACAGTGAATTTATTTTGTGAAATTGGATTCGTTTAGTGTAAGCTCAACAAACGACCAAGCGAAGTATTCCGATTGATTTGTCACCATTTCGCTGTCCTTGGTGTTTTATCGTTTGGTAAATTTTTTCTTCATTTCCATAACTTGCTGAAATACGACTTTTTCCTTCAAGATGTCAGTGGATTAACAAGAATGATTGCGGTTTTTTTTTGTGGTAAGACATCACAACGATTCACAAGTAGGTATGTATACTGCCTCGACTTTTCATGTTGTGGTGCTTACATTTTGTAACCTTTTTTCAGCAACGTACTACTGCTCAAAAATTAAATGCATGTACGGGCTCTCCCTTTCATTCTTTGAGAAGTCATACACATCCCGTCACCCCTTACCGAAATGTGTGGGTTTCGTTTACGACTACACTAATCTTTGGAGAACTTTTGACGTGTCAATGCACTTCTTCATAAAAAGGCAATGAAATATTCAAAAATACAGATTTACTAACTATGCCAAATTTTGTATGCTTAGTTTTCAAATTTTGATGTACAGATACGTGATAACAGACCTCACTACTCTGATGCAAAGTTACTTCAACGGAATAATGGTACATACAGTGTCCGTGTCAATGGGCTTTTTGGTCGTTCCGTTTTTCCATGGATTTTCTCTTCAACTTCTTTTGTGGACTGCTACTAACTTTTTAATATACATGTTGCGTAAGGTGAGTAATGACTAGATGAAAGCTGAGATGATTGATTAAGTTATAAACCAAACTTTTCTTACAAACAGATCCAACTTTTTTATTGCAGGCCTACTATAAAACTTTTTGTACCGGATTTACTCGTCATATTATTTACCAGCTGCCCAGCACGGTGGTGTCAATGATTACTAGCGTGTTCTTCTTTCATACATTGTTATCCCCCTGGACTTTTTTTTTCACTTCAGTAAAAGATCCATTGGTTTGGTTCTTCATTGGTACTATGATACTGTGCAAAAAAATAATTCGTGGTAAAAATATTGAAGATTTTTGAAAGCAAGATTTCCTTTAATGTGTTGGTTAGCAAAATTTGAAGCAACAATAATAGTTATAATAAATTTAGAAGATAATTTCTTTTGTGTTGAATATATTACTATTAACTAGTCAAGTATCTTTATGAAAAACAACTGTTTATGTCGTTTCTCGTACTTCAAACATACATACATACATATAAAAATGCTTATTTAAGAAAAATGGTTTTCTACAAGCCGCTACTTATTAATACTACATATGCTCATTATTTTACAACAAGAAATAGATACATAAAACTTTTTGCATGTAAATACTTATGTATTGATGAATCATTTTTAGATATTATCTTCAGCCAGTCTCTTTTCGGCTACAACATCAACCGCCTGCCAGAATTGTCCAGTAATGAAACTGTAAATCTTATAAATTATTGCTGGAATAAAGGCTAACAAACACAGAACAAAGATTGCATAAATCCAATAATACACATCATTTTCCAATCTGCAAAAATGAGCTGGAGAGCCATCAACCATACGGATCGAGGACAACGATGCGATTGCCGCTGCTCCATTTAATATATTCATCCGAAACATTATATATACAAGGACTAATGAATGCAGAAAGTTCCACATTATGGAAATAACTGATATTTCCGACGTAAATAATGATTCATCCTCTTTGACTACGTCCATCGAATGAAGGTTAAATATTTCGTCAATGTGTTGGAATTTGGTGCCATCCTTCAATCCATCTTCTGTAAATGGCAGAAAATCCGATAATCTAGTCCAATGCGCTGTAATTGAAATACATGTACATTTGAAAATTCAATACTTTTCTACGAAAATGGAATGTCAATTAGTCAATTTAGAGAATGACATGCTTATCTTATAAATACCTGGAAGCAGTATGTCAACGGAAATTGACTCATGGCCTTCACATGATGGTCCTGATGATCTTCCAATAGTTTTTTGGAAGAGCTGGATTGTGCACGCGCACTGGGTAATGACACGGAGACTTCCGTACTTGACCTTCTCGGTTATATTATATGTGTCATGATTAGGACAAGAAATCGTCAGTGCATGTTTCGGAACATGTACACCAACAAACACATTAGGCGCAACTTGGGTCACCACTGTTTCGTTCTTTTCAAAACATATCATTTTACACGAATTCCTAATCTAAAACAAAAACGTGAAATTATTTTAATTAATTAATCAATAAGAGCAAATACTGAGTCATTGAATAGCGTTTTCGTGAAAACCCAAAACTATACCTGTGAGACAGTGCTGGAAGACAGCAAAGAAGTAAGGCAATAAGCCTCCGCTGAATCAGATGCGGGGGGAACCTTGCACATTTTTGTAAGGTGAGGCTCACATTTTTCTTCGTCCAGGTCTGCAATAGAGTATGCTTTGTTGCTTTTAAGGTCCTTAATTACAAATCGGGAAGAGGCATCCAATGTACAAGTCTTCTGCTCCCACGAGAAGAATAAATTCCTGTACTCATAAAGCTTGTAGTCGCTATTTTTGTATTTGATTGGTACGGACACAGTGACAAGTCCACCTATAAATTTTAATTCAAAACATTAAGTTGCTGTGATTTAGAAAATAATAGTAAAATGGCGAACATAATTTAATAGCACGTACCATGGGAATCATACATACATGTCGCCAATTTGGAGGTATAATATTTTTGAATCTGATCTAGGCCAATGGCAATTCTGAGATCGTTTGGTAGAACCGCTGCTAAGCGTGTCAACTTTTCCGCTAATAATGCCGGGGGTAGCGTTATGGGACTGTGAATAGTTTATATAAGAATATTAGTCAATTTCAATCACTCAAATACCACTACACTTCAAACATAAAAATGGAATGGGTACTAGAAATCACACACACCTCAGAAATCCTGCACGACAATTTGCGTCAGCGTTCATGAATGAGAAATACACACCGTATGAGAACATTATAGTTCCGAGGTCACTGACGAGTTGAGTGGTAACAATGTGGGAGTCTTCAACTTCAAATAAAAGGACAAAATAATATAATAAAAAATATGTATTTTTCAGCAGTATTTTGTAAGCATTATCACTGTATTATATTTACCCGTGGATAAGTCCATTTTAGATTTTGCGACATCTTGTTGCAGCTCCTCAGTAATTCGTTGTACCTCTTTCGCCTCTAAAGCCAGATCAGCAATAATTTCCCTAGTACTTGATTCAAACTGACTAACCCGTTTGGATAAATCCACAAATGACTGCTCCGGCGAACTTGCTTGTAAAGTTGCTAAAAACTTTGCAATTCCATTTTCACCCACAAAAAGCGAACTCAAAATTTGCATCAAATCGTCAGCTCCCAAAACTGCGGCAGTTCCAATCACCAGGGGTTTGATGAACTGGATCCAGCGTTTTGATAGTTTACGTATATTGCTAGTGTTGGTACTCATGGATGGTTTTCGTTCTTCTAGACGAAGTTGCACATTATCATACCATTGTCTACCGGCCAGTTGGATTGTGTTATCATCTGGTGGATCATTTCTGACCTCTGGTTCTGCAATGGGTCTAAAGGATGCTCTTGAAACAGTAATAGTAGGGAGATCTTCTGGGGGAAGTCCATAGGTAGTCCTTGCCTTGTTAAGAAGTGAAAGTAGTAATGAGTTGTCCTCCAAAATCTGGGTCAAGTGACGCGATAAGTCGCATGATTTCTTCGTAGCGCCAACGGGACAAGGTCGTGCTACTGATACAGGTGGATTTGGGATATCTAAATTACAAGATAAGAACAATTTTTACACTTTTTTTTAAAAATCGCTACACTTACTGAATTTTGAAGACTAGTTGAATTGTGTCTACCAGAAATGAAATGATGCAGTAATTCAACATCATTGTAAACAGTTACACCATGGATTGCTTTGATAAAGGACCCCCTTGAAATTATAACAGGTAGCTCGGCGGTGCAATCATTGTGAAATATTGCCACAAAAATTAACAAACACAATTTAATCAACATTTTCCGGACTGAAATTTTTAAGGATGTAGTTCTCAGTGAATTTCTATCTGCAAACTGTCTCCTCTTCTGTCTGCATGTGTCTACTTTTCTAAAAAAGGCCAAGCAAAGAGCTGAAATTTTTTTGTTCTTTCAAATCCCAATAATACAAAGCTGATGGTGCTTGTGTTCTAATAAGACTTCGTTGTTCTGGTATACACTATTGTGTATCTGTACGACAGAGAAATAACATGTGCTTGTATGCATGCCTAAGTAAACAAAGACAACCTAAACGTACGCGTGAAAACCTATGTATAGGGCTTACACTGTCTTCAAACCTACATACAAAAAAAGATATATCGAACTCATCGTTAAATGATTTTCAGCAGCAGGCTTTGTGGAGTTCTCATCAGCCAAAAATAAACATCAGGATCTTACACATGTTTTTACACTTTTCCTTGAGTAGATTGCAAGACTGTTTTAGAAGCGAAGCAAGATGAAATAATACAGAATTTTCAGCTTCTCCGGAAAAATAAACCTATTACACGTGGAAGTCGAGAAGCAACTTACCGTAAATTTTTGAGCATAATATTTTATCACCATTCGAAAAGCTTAAGTACAAGTTATTTATCTTAGAGCCACTCATTATCCCTACGCAATGGGAAGTCTAACCAAATTATTGGTTTTCTTCTACATGACAGTTGTAAGTTTGTCACTTTTTATTTACTGGTATGCGAAGTAATCCCCATTTTGTATTTTGTTTTAGTTGGTGCTTACTATTGGTTCATGTGAGGAAAACTGCACGCATTGGAATCCAATTACGTAGTAAAAAATATTCACTTTAACAACAGTCCAAATTTGTGAAAATTTATGATAACGGTTATATTAAATAGGAAAGCCAGAGTTGGCGCCTATGTTCTCATCCAAACAAGAACACCAGCGGAGTACAACTCGGATAGCTGTCTGAAGGTAATGGTACCGATTAGTTGGAAATTATGTGTTCCCCGAAGGAAAATTATTTTGAACACTTCAATTAAAAATTAGGATGCCATCATGTTTTTGAAAGCCAATCCTGCAGCTCGTTTTCAAACGTTACGGCCTAAAATATTAGCAAGTAAGTAACGTGAAAAGCAAACAAATTATTCCATAGTCACAGCTACTTTAATCCTTGCAAATTTATTCAGAACTTTGGCTGACGTACTACCGCGGAAAATGGAACAACACCTTTTATGGTGCTGTTGAAGCAGTCGCAAATTTTCAAGATGGCAAGGCAATAAACGTACTTGTAGACAGGGATTTTTCAATTCAGCGGTTCATCCTTATCAATTCCTTAACAAAGACGTTGCATCTAGAATATAAAAATGAAGACGAGGCTTTCGCTTTATTTACTGATAACCCTGTTAGATTTCCGAAAGAACTGTGTAAAAATAAATTTAATTGAGAAGTGAAGTCAGTTCTATTTCTGTATTTCAGATATGGAGAAACTACGAAATATTGGAATGCCAGCAGCTTCTTCACTATTTAGCGAAGACTCATAGTGCTCATCGAACGACGTTCACAATAATACGAAGAAACAGTTCAGTGGAAGAGGACGAACTTATAACACTCACTGGTGGAATAGCTGGTTTCATCAAAGAATAAAAATTATATCGTTTACTAATCAAATACTTGTTATCATTATTGTTTTTGCCCTTTCAGAAAATTAAGTATTAAAATAATTTTGAGTTTTAAAGTATAAATTCAGTTTTTTTCATAAGTTTCACAAGAAAACTCCCGTAACATATTATGGACGAGGCATTTAAGAAGTGGGGGGCTCTAGGAAAAGATGGCAAGCAAATCGCGCATGCCTTGTTCCAGGCATCAGAGGGAAAAGTGACGAGACTTAACTGTCGTACTTGGAATGACGAAGACAGCATATGGGAAAAGGCACTAAAGATAATTTTTCCTGGGCAGCGAAATACACCACGAGATAGATTTTTTTTGTGGTCATTTTGGATGCAAGAAAGAAAAGGAGTGGTCGTAAGTGAACGAAGCAAAACAATCTACAACATTCATGATTTTAGATTAAATTACATTCAGGATTTTATATTTTCAGGAAGAGTACCAAAAATTTCGAGGAAAACCACTGCCACGAAGCCAAAAGACGAACCACTCACAGGAAGCAACACAGTCACAGGGACAGAGCCGCAAAGAACAAGGGCACTGCTTTTGTCAGCGTACATACAAGCTAGTACATAACGTGCCTATGCTACAATGTAATATGGCACAGAAATATTTCTATAAAATGAATTGTGTTGGTTTTGGTTCTTAACTTGGTATATTTGGCTTTGCAAATTAAAGATAAATTACTTTAACGGTTTATTTAAAGGTGATGAATGTTCAAGATGGCTGCATGGTATCTGCGCTGATCGAAATGCTATGGATTACAGGGGAAACCGTTCTTTTGTTTGCGACATCTGCAGTGGAAAGGCTTCTATCCCTCCAATCTTTCAGCAAACTCCTCAATCATCACCTGCAGGTACCAATTGAAAATCGTTGGGACAAGATTAAGATTCATTGAAAAAATAAATACTAATCCCTATTATTTCTTATGTAGTACATGATCAAGATTCTGTCACTAAGCGTCCAGAAAAAACAACAACTCCAAGTATTCCCACCGAAAATAAATCCAAAGCTAATCGTAGAAGTGGTATGAATAACTAATCAAGTTAATTTACCCGAGGCAAAGGAAATAATTTAACCCTTACTGCATTCATCATTGCTAATTAAAAAAAATTATCTGCAGGGCTTCGTTTGTCAGCTGGGATGTCATTGTTCAGTGAGGTTTCCCCGACGAAAAACGCAAGCAAAGAACAAACAGAAGAGGATTTGGAAGACATTTCTAGTGAAGGTTCCTTAGGTTCGGACACCGACACGGCAAGACAGCCGACAAGGTGACAATATTTATCTCCTTTTTATTGGGGTATTATAATTTGCATGCTTGAATTTATTAGTAATTAAATACTTTATTTTGTATAATCAAAGTACTGAAGACAGCCGTCAGAAAGTATTTGAACAAGAAGAGACTCAGGAAGAGTTGTCCGACGAAGTCACAATTTCGGCAGAAGAGAAAAACTATGACTTACTTCAAAAACAAATCGAAGAGGAAGCTTTTCGACAAAATCAAGGTACACTTATATATAAGAACTGGACGTTCATTATTTGTTTTCAATGTTTTAAAAAAATTATTTGAATGTTTTGTAACAGCTTTGATTGAAGAACCTATATCTAAGGTGTACACGTCGCAGTTGTCATTAAATGTTAATCCTGATGAAGGTTTAAAAAATTATACTAATTTTGCGTTCATTCTACTTCATCGTCTGATGATTCTGGGTTTTGTTTGTGTATAGATGATGATCTACAACTGAATGATCCAATTTCACCAAAAAAAGGTAATGCATTTTGAGCTTGATATTCTTTTATTCGAGTTTTGGTTTTTAATTGCTCTTTTTGAGTTTTATATGTGATCTCATAATAAATCTTTATTATTCTTAGGAGTAAAAAATCAAGGGAAAAAGGATAACTCAGACACTGAAACCGACGAGGAGGAAAATATTGAAATCGAATCAGTCAAGCAATCTGAATCATCAAAACAGAAACCGCTTGATGACGAAGAAGAAGCGGAGGGTAACATTATATATTATTACGAGTATTTTTAATAAAATTGCTTATGACTCCAGAAATTCATCTTAAAATATTCTCATTAAATTGTAGAATTTATCGACACATCTAACATGCCTTCATGTTTCACCGACAAGCTTACATACAGTGAATGGAGAAAATTCGTGAGAACAAAAGAAGACGATGACAAAGATTCGAAGGAGAAAGGCTACAAAAGTTCAATTTTGCGATACAAGGATGGACTAAGAATTGATTCTGAGTACACCCATGTTTTTAGCAAAATATTTGACCGTTACAATTGTAAGTCTTCGTTAAAAATTAGCTAATTATAATGTGCGGATATTTATTCATATTTATTGAATCAATAGGGGTCTGCGTCTTAGGATTCAATAAATACAACTTCAAACCTAATGCCCAAAGAGCTGCATTCTTCATGGCATATGCCACATGTACAAAACCACCGAGGACGTGTCCAGTGAAATATAGTTTTACTATTCGAGAAACACCAAAGATTGATGTCGCACAGGAACTTGACCTTGAAGTCAGGTAAGCGATTTCGTAAAGTAACACTATGAATGGGATTTTGCGAGTTTACACAAAATATAATACTGCTTCTAGACTACTGACGACTGTTGGACCTATGCATGCACTGGGATATACTGGTCATCGAAGATTGCATGGTACGGTTCTAGAAAATCTTAAAGATGAATTGAAGGGTAAAAAAGCTTCAACTCTCCGAAGTATATTGCTCGCCAATGCTGACCCAAAAGCAATGGAGACTGGAAAGCTCAACGAAGTAAAAACCTTGCCATCCTTACGACAAGTCAGATCGACTGTAGGTTATACGAAGAACCCATAGCTGTTAAACGTTATCCATTGCAGTGATTATGATGATTTGCATATTTATAACTTGTGTCACTGTAACTTATAGGCTTTGAAAGAAGAGGACTTGGACAAAGACATTATAAAGGACATACTAGCAACAAGAGAAGCACTGCTGATAGATTTTCCTAGCAAAACGTTACCTAATTACATTCAAAGTCTCAGCATTTTGCCATTCAAAGTTGTAATGTATAGCAAAATGCAGTTTGATTTGCTTAACCGTATAACAAAACGATTTGGGCCAAGAACTGTGCAGGTAATACCCTTTTGTGCATACTGATTTTTGAACGAAGAATTCACTTAATGTTTATCTACTCTTTATGATTAGCTTGACGCTACTGGTCAACTTGTAAAAAAACTGCCAGCCCCGTACGATCAAGGAGATGTGTCAATTACAACTATAATTGTTAGATCACCGAAAGCCGGAGAGCAGGTACTTCCATTTGCAGAGATGCTGTCCACAGACAACACGACTACCAGCATAGCATACTTTTTGAAGCAGGTTTTTGAAACGTAATAACAGCTACTCATTAATTATTGTACTAGTGAAACTTGCGCTAAAAACCTACCATTACTCCATTGTTTTTTAGTTATCGTAAAGCTTGCAACGTCACGTTACCGTATTACGGAATCGAACGGCTTGAAATTGATTTTTCCAAAGCTAATCTAGCAGCTGGTGTGAATGTATTTACTGGCCTAACGGTTGCGCAATATCTTGATAAGCTGTGGAACATTATGGACGACGAATCTGGGGAACCACCAAATCTATTCCCGATTCATGTTCGTAATAATTGTATATTACTTCATGCATAATTACTTCATAAAGATCACTTAATTACAACTCTTTATTCGTTACAGGTGTGTCGTTTTCATGTCATACGTGCATTGGAAGCACATTTGAAAAAAGGAGTTGGTGCTATTCCTGATGAGGAATCAAAAACCGTTATCCGGAAATGGTTCCGTCGATTAACACATGCGAAAACTCTGTGGACATTTCATAGATTATGTACGGATGCTGCATTTTTTTTTGGACAACTTTACCTAACTAAGCAGCTTCTGGAACGGATAAAAAATATTGACTCCACCACCGACAAAATAGGTAAGCGTTTAATATTTCTTGGTTATCATGATTAATGATTGGATTGAATTTTATGATTGGTCTAATGTGTGACCATTTTTTCTTCTTTCTTGAAGGCACGAAGCCATGGGCTAATTTCACTTTCAGTAATGCCCAACGGTTGGATATCCCATTTTATAAAAGAAATCCATTTGGCGCTTATGCAGAAGACATCTTCGGGCAGATGGCACAGCATAATAAAAATCTGGGTTCTTCAGGACGAAACATACAATTTAATCCAATGTATGATCCTCCATTTTTGGACACGTTGGAAAAACATTACATGCCGTACTTTCCAATTATATCTTATGCAGTAATTGACTATCTTGGTGTCAGCACAACTGATACTACTACAAACGCGATAGGTATTATCTTTTCTGTAGAACATTAAATTACTAATTTTTATTAGATAAGGTAAGACATGAATTGATTTCAGAACTAAACGTTGCTATTATTTTATATTTAGAGCAATATCATGGTCTTATAAAAACTAGTATTTACCCTAACGAGATTTACATGAAGGCTCCCAGATTTCTTCGACGTCAAGCAAAATACATTAAAGGTTACCTCCTTTAAAATTTACTTTGGTTTTGTATTCTTGTGTTTTAATGAAATTTTCTCTTGTCTTAAAGGGAACTGTCACAATCAATTATCTGTGTTGGCTTCTATCCCAAACAAACCAAAGCATGTATCCACTAGTCAATCGAATAAGGCATCAAACCAAACAAAAAATAAGGATACTACAGGAGATAACACTAACGATAGTACCCGCAGAGAAGACACTGAAACCAAAAATAAATTAGACCAAAACCCTTCCTCAGATCACCAGGAGAAAGAAAGCACACCAGGTAAGGAATTCTTTAGTTCACGCCGGTAATATTTATGCACGCTTAAATAAATATACGTAACATTACAGTTTTGAGATCAGTCACAAGTTAATAAATGCATTTAGACATTTTGTTAATGAAACTGACGACCAAAAAACCATTACTTATAGATGTCTTATTTTATTATAGGAGCAACCAGATTTGAACCCATATTTGATGAAAGTGATGACGGACTTATTGAAGGTCATAGTTATGATTTGTTACTGTATTTACTAAGGGGGTTGTATCAAAACGAAAATGGATGGATATCCAAGAATAAAAAACACAATTTTCGTCTGAGGGCTAAATAAGTTTTTTGTATGACTTCCTTGCCCTTAACCACGAGTAATTTTTTATTTTTCGATCGCCTTCCATTTGACGTATGTGTAAAAACTGATTGTAATTAATTCTCCTTGGGGCTTAATATTATATCACGATAACATAAAATCTATTACAATTTCTCTTTAAACGTTTTATAGGGAGTCTTAAAGTTGATGAGCCATCGAAAAAAACCAAAAAACAAAAGAAGACTTATCCTTACGATGACGATGATGGTGAGCTTTTTGAAGAAACGACTTATGGTCCATGAACAATTTAACTTGAGTTTAACATAAACTTTATATTGCAGCTCCTTCTCCGGAGAGTCAAAGAGATGTATGGAAAGGCAAAGTGAAAAAAGGGTCCCAAACCGAGACCGTGGTTGATACTTTTGATGTCCCACTTATTCGATGGGGAGGAAATGTCAAAGTTGATGATACTACAATTGTAATTGGGAACTCCTGTGCCATGGATACGTCGTGCCAAATTTTAGTGGCTCTGTATTTAAAAAATGACAGCTTTAAGGCATTTTTAGACAAAGAAGCCCTTACTCAACAGATAGATAAAAATATATTGCAAACAATCTTATCTTTCATTAAAGGAGAGAGTGATGGAGCAAAAAGTTGTTGGTTAACTAAAGCTCTAGAACTCACAAGTGAGGTAATTGGAATTCAACGTTTTCATTCTGAAGACGAATATGGTTGGAGTGCTTTGAAACATTGGTTTCCTATTAAGAAAAACTACTGGTGCTCCAACGAGGAATGCTTAGGTTTTCAGGATCGGGGATTTTGGGCTCCAGACAATATGACGTTGCTTGACCTTCACCCGTTTTCTATTGACCATTTTTTGACCATTGTCAACGGAGAAACTTTTGCAGGCTATAAATGTACTCAATGTCTTTCAAAAATGAAAACTGATGTGAATTTCCAATTTGACAATATGCCTTTCATTTTCTACGGTATCAATGAAGACCGTCAAGGTAAAAGCAGGGAAGAATTTTTGCGATATACTCAAAAGATTAAAGGTGTGACTTACAAGGTCTTTGCGTACACCATATTAATTAATGAGGGGAGGCCTTCAGCCCATTATGTAACCAAATTCGTGGTGAACTACAAAAAAATCATCTATAATGGGCTTAATCGTCAACCAGTGTCACAAGTAGAAAAAACAAATGAAATAGTGACAAGTGTCTGGTTGTGTAAAGACATTTAAACAATCATTCAATAATTTTTTTTTCCTTTTTTGGTGTTAATTAACTAAAACTACCTAATAAGTAAAACAATCTCACAAGTATATTGCCATTTTAATGTAACATTATACGAACGACCTATTTAAGAATTTATTAACAACTGTTAATTCATGCAACCCAAATTTTAATCAATAAAGTATTCGAAATAAAAGATTGAAGCATTATTTCATGAATTGTTTGTTCTTATTTTTGACATAAATTTTGTCGTACACGCTTGATATCCGAATAACTTTGCAATTAAACCAGTTCTTTCATAAACGCAGTTTTGCTTTTATCACGGTCTTTATAACGCAAATTTACTTAGACAAACATACCAATTTGTACTGCAATCATTTCAATCAAGCAGTCATTGTCTTCTAACAAAAATTATTTCACTTGTTATAAAATTGTCATGTGTATGTATGTCCATTCGATGTCCGAAAAAAAATCTTCAAACTGTAGGCCGAGGTCTGTAGACTTGGTCCAGTATATCATAGTGAGCACATTATATTTGTTATGTAACGATTCAAGCAACATACTTAAAAAGGGCCATAATATTCCAATACCATCCTCCACATTTCCCCCACCCCAACTCAGCTCCCGATTTCAGATAGGAGATCGCAGTTGTAGTGGAGCATCTTTATAAACTATTTGTAATTATATCTATTACCACAATGTAAATGAACAAAATATTTAAAGTCATTATCCGCTGCCGGTTAGCTTGGTATTCAGATATCTTTTAGGAACAATGCATGTGCACAATGTTTTGAAATGATAAATATGAAGGAATGATAATTGATGCCCAATTATCCCGAATAATTACTCATAGACAATATAATTTAGAAGTTGAAAATATTTTATTTTTTATATTTAAAAAACTGTAATTATTAGTTTTAAACACGCAAAGACGCATAACTAATGTGCCCAAAAACCGTAATCCCAAAAGGGTGTCCAGTAAATTAGACAAAATTGGAGATGTTAGTGACATGTTTGAATTGGCGATAGTTCAAACTTCAAATCATGGCCAATAAATGCTAATACCAAAACACACGATTAATTATTTCGAAATGATTGGAGACAAAATTGCAAAAGGATCAAACTAAAAAGTAAATACGTTAAATAATTAACATCAAAACAAGTTCAGGAAGCAAAAAGCAATTAAATGCTTTGTAAGATTTTAGTACTTACAGCAGATAATTAAATTCTGTTTAAGTAAGGAAACGAACTATTATTAATAAAATCTTTTCATAAGAGACCTCATAAATTTTTAAGTAAGATATTAGTTTTTAAGTGTTTTGAAGGCTTGTTCAATTTAAAAAGTTGAGCAAACCATTCTGAATTCATAAAGCTGGGTCTGGAATCATAGTTGGTGGCTTCCCAAGCTATCGAAGTAACAGCTCCACCAGAGTCTTTCTGTGATCCTCGAAGGAGTAGTGTTATTGGGACGGAACTCTTCATGTACATGTCGTGAAACCACTCGTTATCGGACACCCGGATGCTTTCTTTAAACTTGCCTATGCCAAAACAAAAATGGTATCATGTCCAAAATACAGAAGCTGGATTTTTTGTTGACTGTTTGATGTAGGAGTGAAGTGGGGATGTGGAGAAGGACGGGATTGTGATGTTGAGAAGAAGGTGATTGGGAATTGGAGAAGAGACTTGGGAGGGGGGAGTAATGGGGTTGATGGAGGTTGGGCTTCATAGGGAGGTGGGGATGTGGAGAAGATTGGAATTGGTAGGATAATAGAGTTTTATAGAACGATTACGGAAATGATAGGGAAATGGAGTTCCGGAGACGAAGGATTGTATTTAGACTATAGTGAGTTTGTGGTGGATGTCAGGTATATCCAAACGATTTTATTTGGCAAGTTATGGAAAACGATATTTTAAGAAGGATTTTTATTTTTATCTATACCTCCTATGCCATTTGATAACTTGATGAATTGGGCTCTAGGTGAATTCCTATTTGGGTCGTGTTCCAGTCGTGTGATGGCTGGGACAAAATCTTTAAGTTTAAGGTATAATTTGCAGTTAATAATAAATTGAATTTTCAGATAATTATTGAAAATATATCACATTACGTATTGTTTGCAAAAAAACCTTACTTTTGTAGTACTTAGTAACCCATTGGGGGAAGGGTAGGCAGTTTCTCAGCTTATAAAAGAAACCAGTCTACACAAAATATTTCAAAAAATATGAATGACTGATTGCTCCGTAGGCATTTAAGTAATAAGTCAGAAAAACTATCGCTTACTTCTGGATCAGTGTAATTCCTATTGATTGTTGTAGCCGGGGAAAACTCTGTGTGCAGTGTAATAGTACGTCCAGTGAGAGGATTCCTTTTTAAAAAATGCCGGTATTAGGATGCGAAAATTGATAATTCTTGAAGAAAATGTGTACATACGATAGGTCAAATAAGATAAAGCGGCTTACTGGTAAGTTGCAGAGTTAATGTACAAGTACTCCCAGTAAAACATGTAACTGATTTTAGTTGAACTTAGTGCAGCTAGTGTCTCATATAAACCAAGAAAGTTATCTTCCATCGAATTGATTATTGAGTGCTCAAAGTCCTCTGCAATAACAAAATGTATTCATTTAAAACGTGCTTGAACAAAGGCTTCATAAAAAGTCAAGTCAATAATACACGATTGTATTATGAGTGACAGAAAATTATATGATCAACTATACATTAATTTGGTATTGAACATATGCTAATACTAACCCCCCAAAATTGGAAAAATTAAAACCTTTTTAATGGTAATTTGTCTTCTTCATACTACACATATTTTATTGTTTTTCCTTACTGGTCATATCTTCCTGTTCCTTTACGGAAACACGTTGTGTATATAGTTTGGAAGCCGCACGATGCCTGTATTCGTTGCATTGGTCCACAGGGTCAGATCCGAAGTAATATGTATTCAAAACATGTTCCCGAATCGCGATTAATTGTGGGTCATCAACTGACAACACTTCTGCACGTCCACCAGAAGTATAAATGATACTGAGGATGAATACGATCAGTCCAATTTTAAGCAAAGCTCTGAACATTTTAGGGCAGTGCTGTAAGTAAACTATGGATACTGTAGGAGTTAACTTTCACCTGGTAGTAATTTTTAAAATTAAACAGTTATAAGCTTAACATTATTAAAGTATTAATTAGTATTTCGGAATGATACTTGCTATTGTGAGCTATTTACGAAAACACAAATTATAACTATTTCCCTTAGAAAAACAGAAATATAACTTAATCCCACATTACATGAGGTATGATTATATTTGATTGATATCACTTACACAGACAAGTTGTAGTTAACCTACAAATGTATATATTATACTCTGCACTTTGTATTATATATTGATACAAGAAAAAAGATT
>JAQFZH010002022.1:0-18255 GCA_034695485.1 Entomobrya nivalis
GTGTGATTTTCACAGCTCCTGTTCCAAATTCCCGGTCAACAAAGTCATCTGCCAAAATTATGAGTTTCCGGTCAGCCGGGAAGGGATGTTGGAGGGAGCGGCCTACCAAGTGCTTGTAGCGGGGGTCTTCAGGGTGAACTGCTACTGCCACGTCGCCAAGCATCGTTTCCGGTCGGGTTGTAGCGACTACCACCTAAAAAAATAATTAAATATAAAAAAAATCCAAATTAAAAAATAAATCACAAAAAATCACCCAAAAATTCACAAAAAATTAATATAAAAAAATCCAACACTGAATTTAAAAATTCGCCAAAAATTCACAAAAAAATTCAGAAAAAAATCACAGAAAAATTCACGAAAATGAATAAAAAAAATCACGCCAATTAATAAAAAATTCACGACAATTAATATAAAAATTCACGACAATTAATAAAAAATGCACGACAATTAATACAAAATTCACGACAATTAATATAAAAATTCACTAGAATTAATAAAAAAAATTCACCACAAATTGATAAAAAATATACACAAAAATTCACAAAAAAATATTATAAAAATAAACCACAATTTTTAATTATATTTAATAATGATATTTTCTACTCACCTCCCTCTCCCATCCATCCCCCCCTTACGCGAAACTCGTCAGCACGCCCACCTCCACCTTATCCCCTTCCGCATACCCCGGCACATCCACCCTCATCCACCCCGGAATCTCCCTCTTGTCCACCTCAATATCACTTATCGCACTCTTCAGCGTACAACTCCAATTCACCAGCCTATTCTCCCGATAAATCAGCCCCTCCTCCCAAAGCACCACAAACGCCCTCACCACCGCCCTCCCCAGCTTGTCATCCATCGTGAAAGCCGCCCTATCCCAATCCGCACTAATCCCCATTTTCTTCAGCTGCTCATAAATCCTCCCCCCTTTTTCCCCCCTCCACTCCCAAACCCTCCGAATAAACTCCTCCCTCCCCAAATCGTGCCTACTCTTCCCCTCCTTCCTTTTAATTGCCTTCTCCACCACCATCTGGGTCGCAATTCCAGCGTGATCACATCCCGGCACCCAAAGGGTCACCTTGCCCTGCATCCTCCTCCATCTTGTCAAGACGTCCTCCAGCGTACACATCAGCGCATGACCCAAATGCAGCGTTCACGTAACATTCGGCGGCGGAATTACCATCACAAAGCGCCCTCTCTCGACAATAGCCTCCTTCACACTTTTCCCCTTTGGTTTCCTCCACTCAAAATCCAGTTTTTATTATTTTAAGACAAATAACCTTGTTTTAAATGAATTGACTTCCGTAATTATTATTGTGGTTTTTTGCAAGATAAAATTGTGAAACATATTCCTTGAATGATCCCTAAATCCATTGAATGTTTTGAATTATTTGTTTTGGACAAATTCGTGCTTTTTCATTCAAATGTGTAAATTTTTAAGCGTTGGGATCTAACACTAATTATGGAAGACCCATTTATTTAAATACAATAGACAACTAATTCAAAGCTGGAATTTTATATTGAGACACTTTGTTTTATTTTACTGTTATATTTTCATGTTACTCATTAAGTACGTAATAACAATAATATATTTAGAGTAGCCTTTAATAATTAGAAATTAAATTTATTGGACAGGAATTAAAATTAAGCTATTCATTTTATTTTATTTATTATTTAAATAAAACTTAATATTAGAAAAGGGTTTTTTGTTTTTACTTTCGGGCGTTCCTAAAGGGAACTTTTTTTCTGGTAAATTGGTGAATGTTCCGGCTTCGTTTATGACATCATAAAATGAAAAAATACTGAAAAATAAATACAAAAATTATAAATAATTAAAATAACACCCTCATATTTAAAAAAAAGTCAAATGAAATTAATCGATTAGCTTACCTGTACGACTACATATCGTATCAGTCTAGTGAATTAATCATCTGAAAGTATGGACACAATAACGAAAAAATATGTATTTGAACTTACATAACTTGACTACCAAATATTCTAACAATATTTTAGCTATTTATGTGATTAAATTTAAATTATATTTATGGCATAGACTACCAAGTAGAATTGTGTTTTAAGCTGATAAATTATTCTTCTCTTATATTTGTTGAATGGGAAATATTATTTCAACTGAAATCGTAAATAGAAATATTTAATAATTAAGTCTACTTTTAAATGTTTAAACAAACAAATTAATTCATGATGTTTCTTGAAGTGATGCCACCTAACTTGACTACTGTTGAAAAATGGATGCGTGTCCCAATTTTATCATTCCTTCTTTCCATTCATTGTACCCCCTAGCACTGACTTTGTAGCAGGATGACATAAGTTGGGCTAAAGTTTCACCATAGCCATCTTAGTAATTCAGATCGGCTCCATTTTCTAAAAGAAACTTTGTCATTCCCAAATAATCTTTACTTCTTGTCCACCATTCTTCAAGTAATGGAGTTTCACCATCTTCATCTTTTGCATTGACATTTGCTCCAAGAGATTTGAAGTAGAGAAACGCATCCTTGTTAGTTCCAAGCACAGCAATGTTTAATACACTTTTACCGCATCTGCCTTTTTTCTTCCAGTCAGCACCCAACGCAACAAGACTTTTAATCGTATTAAGATTTCTCCCAAATTTCAGCGCTAAATGTAGTATGCTATTCCCTGAGTCATCTGGCTGATTAATGTCAAGCTTAGCAGATTCAACTATCAACTTGATTGTATCCAAGTCAAGGCCACGCCTCTGCATCGACCAATGAAGAGGAGTTTTGCCAAATTGTCCACGAATGGTAAAAAGACGAGCATGTCGATTTTTAATCATGGCAGTCACCCAAAATTTTAAATCATCACGCTCACTTCATCAATAATAGCCATGAAATGTGCAAGTGTATTGCCATCTTGATCCTTGGCGTCCAAATCCGCTTCGCTATGCAGCAGAAAGTTTGTCAGTTCGACATAGTTGTTTGCCTTTGTATAGCTTACAAAATGTAACGGTGGACTTCGGTTATTATTGTTTTATTACTATTCCGTTTGTTCCAATATGAACAAACAAAATAGTACATTTGAATTCGCGACGCTATTGACAGTATAAAAGATGAATCAGATCCACCATTTAATCCATCATTAAATGTCAAGCTCATAAAAAATAGGAAATTTAGAAATAACAATTTTACTTACAAGATAGCTGGATACGCGTTTTCGGATTCGAACTTAACGCTTCCAAAACTTACACCCAACCATCTGCATAATTGAGTCCTCTTCGTCTCACAGCATTGTAAAACACATCCACGTCATTTTAAATTAAACTCTGTTTCTTGATCCTTTTTACCTGCCTCGTAACTTGGGCTTTTCTTGCCTTCCCCTCTAGTTTCTTTTCTTGCTAATCTTCTGTCGAATTTGGGGTTTCGTAGTTATTTTCAGAAAAGAGTGTGAATTTGTTTAAGCTTAGTTGTAATAGGGCCCACTGTTTACCTTTCATCGCCCAGAACCTTTCTCCGATGTCCTCCCCATCAGAATTTATTAGCTTGTCGTGTGTTTCTGCGTAATTACAAAATCACAAATCACGAAGACCAGTACTGTTAAAAAGGGATCCTTTGTCCATTCGTTTACTTTAATCCAATCGGTTTTATCCAAATAGGTTAAAATAGTAGACTTTTCTCCAATCCCGTGGGTCCAAATCCGGAAGTTGTCTGGTTTGATACCAACTATATTATTTTTTCGCAATGCGTTGTTGTTGAGCGTTTTGATGAAACCAGTTTCTCTGAGAAAAACATTGACCTCATGGCTATTGTGGCCATAACAAGGCCATTCGTCTTCCTGTAAATTGAAAAAAATGTTTGCTTTAAAATGGATTATTCCTATACTGAACATTTGTTTATATTTGGACTTTTGTATTTACTAGGTCGAATTCTGTCAATGGTCGATCTTGTGGTGATTGCTTACGCACAAACTTGTGCCAAAAGTGCTTGTAATGCAAATTGGCTTTCTCTTGAGAAACTTCTCCTTTGTTGGTCATCTTTTTGTTTTTCTTGCTTGCGTGCTGAAAGAAAATTGAACATTTGGATTAGATTAATGTGGTATTTTCAAATGTCTGTATATGTTTATGTAAGTTTCTGCAAGTTCTGTGTTGTTGTGTTTTGGTTTTTATGATAGGACAGGACAGGATAAACTTACTTTTTGAGTTCGGTCATCGTTTGATGCTATTTGTACGTCCGTCATATCCTACTCAGCCTGTACGATTCTAATAATAAAAAATTACATGAAAAAAATAATAATGGTAAATGTACATGTTATCAATTTCCAAAAGAATAAATTTGAGACATTAATAATATATACATACATCTTACGAAATTTGCGCTTAAGCAAATGGTCAAAACTCATAGGTTGACGTTTCATGGCATATTTGCTTTTGTATCTGTAATATATAAATGGAAAATACGATCACTAATGTGTATTTATAGACAAAACAAATTTTATGCAAAATGACAGCAAATGGAATAAGGAGCGAACAAATTGTGGGCGAGCCAGAGTGCATCACAAAGACGCATTAGTCAAATGTATTTTGAAATATGAAATGCTTTTGATGTTTTGAGGTGATAGGACGAGTGTGTTACACCGTGACCACTTTTCCAGTCCTTATGAATATAATGAATGTATCTGTAACATCTTTTCCGTACAAAATAAGAGAATTAGTAATCTACCCACAGGTACATCAGGTTTTGTTAAGTATATCCCAAGAAAATCCGGAATCTATGTATTGATTAAATTAAAGAATGCTTTTAAAATTGAAATAAATGTAGGATCCTTTTATTAACATAGCATATATCTTTTTAATATTAGTATTTTATCTAACTTTAAAAAAACTGTTTAAAAATGAAAGTTTAAATGCATTGCTGCTGCCAAGTCGGCGTTCATTTTATCATATTCTGCCGTTTCGGTTTGTAGTTGTTGTTTGAAGTTTCTGACAACTGCCAAAGTATTGTCTGATTCTTGCTGTTTTTTCGTCAGCTCATCTCTTTCCTGTTTAAGTTCAATAATAACTTTTTCAAGATACAAAATTTCATCCTTAAGATTGATTAGTATCATTTTTAAGTTATTTTCAGCAGCTTTAAGTTTTGCATTATCTACTGTCAACTTTTCATTTTGTTTAATTTTGTGTTCGAAAACTGCCTGTAGCGCCCAGTGGCTACTATCTTTTTGTTCAACAGCTGTCAACAATTCACTCTCGAGTATTTCTTCCACATTCATTCTCTCTTTCCTTTAATTTTTTATAAGCTCCTCAAACTCATTGATTTGTTTTGGGCAATTAATAATATCTTGTGTATCATTATCATCCTCTGATTGGGTGTTGGCGATACCATTTTTCTGAGATTCATTTTGCGCGGATGATGGAGACTCCTTTTGTAATTGGATTAATTGTAACTCTTTGTTTTCTTGGGATGTTGAAGGGCGTGGCGAAATTTGAATAAAATGATTACCCAATTGACTTATTACTTGAGATGGTGGTGGTATTTTTTGGTGGGTTCCTTCCGTCATCATCGTTTTGTGAATGGAATTAGGGGGAACGTGTGCCTTGAGTCTGACGACATTGCGCTTCCGTAGTTTATATGAATTTGTATTACTTTGATTGCACTATGTAAATGAATATGAACCATAAAAGACCAAATGTGATGCTAAAAAGTTTCTGAACGACTAATTATGGGGACACTGAATTCACTTTAACAATTCACTTGAACGTGCAACTTGTTTTTACTCCTCTCGCTTGTTAGTTAGCTTCCCGACTGCTCATTCACTATTTTTATCTCAAAGAACAACCACAGTCTCTCTTAGATCCAATAGAACACAGATGAAAAATGAGATTCACTCGAGCTGCTGGAGGTTTCTTATGGTGAGGGTACATAACACTGAAGCGTTTCCCAACAAAGGTTTTTTTGCTTATGCATGTGATAGCACAGGAGAGATGTATTTGTAAACAGAACATGTATTTTGTAGCTCGACAACCATAACAGTAGTTTATATTACAGTTATTTCATTTAACAAAACACCATTCAATCCAAGTTTTATAACAATCGTTTTGAAATGCATTTTCGTTTCTGAATGGTAGTTAAACCAGTAAGAATAATGATATAAAGTTGACCTAGTTGAAATGTCAAAAAAGTATTTTTCTCAGCTGTAATATGTATACGAGCAGAAGTTGAGACCAGCGTTTTTGTGAAAATATAATTTTATACTATTTTATAGCAGTTTGAAATTTACAATAATGATACATTCAAAAATCAGTCCAATAAAACGTATATTATAACATGAGATCGTCATAAAATTTTATGCTACTGTTTTGCGAGAAAAAATCCTTATATCGCACAAGTTTCGTTCTTTCCCTACATCAAAAAGTAAACCTAACATCCTTTTAAATAATTCTCTTTTTATCTATTTTTCCAGATTGATTTTTTTGACATGCTGACGAATAAGTTTTTTAGTGTCAGTATGCCGTCCCTCTAAGAAATTTTGTATTAAAATTGAATGTGAGGCAGTTATAAAAAAAAGTTCGTCCATCCACGCTTTAAAAATATTCAGAAAAATGTGCAGCATGAACTGTGTGTTTGCCCATGTGAAATATATTTATATTTACCTACCACCATAAAATTTATAAGCGCATAAAGTTTTTTGAACTTTTGAAGTAAAAATTTGTTCATTTTAGTATTCTTGATCGAATATTTTTGTTGTCACACTTGGCATGCATGATGTTTTATGGCAGTGCTTTTTAAACCCATATAATCCTGAAAATAATATATATCAAAAGTATGGCTTTTATTGTTAACGGAACGGTTAACACATTAGATTGCTTATTGTTGTTTTGTATGGAAATGTTATCTTTTTTCCCATTCGCATTCATAAAAACTTACATTTAGACTGAATCTACTTAATTAATCAGCTATTTATTTTAAAAATGAAATATTTGTAATGTTTGTTCTTCGTTGAGATAATCTATGCATTTTAAGTTGTACGAAAATGTATCTAGTTTTGGTTGTAATTCCACTTTTTATTATTCTTATTATCATCTCAAACGGAGGAAACTAGTATTTAAAGTTACAGCATATAGTAGTTACACGGCGGCTTTTCCTTTACCCATTTTCTAATGGTCTAGTCCAGTAAATTTTAACCGTCGGACCTAGATTTCGACTTTGTAGATAAAATTTCGAACAAATCACAACTTGACAGTATGTTTTACAGCTTCTTCTACGCCTCCGAATTCAGCTCAGCTTAATAATGATCACGAACCGCAAATATTATAGTCAAAGCTTTGCATTGCATACAGGTAAAACGTATCCGATTCATTTATTTTTATTACGTCTGAGAAAAATTGTCTGGCTGAAGAAATGTTTTCAGCTTAGAATATGTGTAAGTAAAATATTTTAATAATAGTAAAATGAATATAAATTCTAAAAACGAATGTGTTACCTGCATTTATTTATCGTTCGGTACACTTGCTCACAATATTGCATAATTGGAATACATACGCGCATATCTTTAAATTATTCACTGGCTAAAAATTAGAAATTACGTGCATGTTCTGGATAAATGACAACTAAAAACGGGTACGCATACCATTAAAAATAAAGTTTATTATAGCATTTACCACGAGAAGATATTATTTGTACAGCAAAATAAATATTACGTGCTTCATCCTATATCCCTTTATAACTTGCTTAAACGCAAACATTTAACATGTAAATGAGTTTTACACCTAATAATTGGTATACATAGCGTTGTTCTAACATGGAGAAGGATGTGGCCTGACTTTGTTCATCGTTTGATCTTTTTGTAGCATTTCAAACTACATTTATTGGACTACCTGGTATAGTACAGCAAGGATACACTGAACTATGTGCTCGTACATGCTTTTAAATTTGTCGCTTAAACATAACAACTTACACTAGCGTGCTGCAGTTCCACGTTCATATTAACAAAAGAAGTCACTTGCTAGTCATGCACCGATGAGTCAACATACCAGTACAACAGATAAATACACCAGTTCAGATTAAAAAACCAGTGCTGTGATATATTAGATAAAAAATCGCCACTTTTTGTAATTTTGTTCATTAAAAAGTATTTTAGTTAAAATTGATAGTGTCTGTACGCGAAGAAATTGCTGTGATTTTGAAAAATTAACAAGAAAAATTAAAGGGGAAATTGAAACACTAAATAAACTAGGTTAGACTACAAAAATCGGTCAAATTTAATACATGAAGTTACCAGTGAAGTTAATCCAAAGAGAAAACTACGATTTACGGACGAAATTGGGCTAATTTATTAATGGACATTAATTAAGTAAGCTGTAAAAAGGTTTTTTTTGCAGGAGCTTGTTTCACTGAAAATTTGTGTATCCTTCACATATAATTAAACCCTTTAAAAAAGTTCAATTATACCATTTTACTGATAGCAATTGCAGCGAAAATTTAATTGGCAGATCTTTTCTTGTTTCTAATTGATCTTCTCCGAAAGGTAAGCACTCGAATTTAAATTTCAATTATCAATAAACCCATGTCATAAACATAAGAAATCAAAATTCATGGATAGGATTGATATAATTAAAACAATTGTTTGATGATGCATACATTTTAAATGAATAATTTTTCATGGTTCCATGTTACACATATTTAAGAAATCGTTTATGATTAGTTTACAGGAAAATTTCACCATTTCATTTTAATTAGATCTACTTTGCGCTCCTTTAAACAATAGAGTTAATCGATTTATGAAAAAAATGTAGCAGTACTTTAACATTGAACAGTCACTTTAGTTATGGGGCATAATAAGTTGTGCACGTAGCTAATATGTATGCCAATACTAGACAATATACTATCTGTGTTCACTGCATATGTTTATATGACAGCACCCATTGTACCAAACTTTTTTAATACTATCTGTAGTTTAAACCATGTAAAAGATTTATAATATATGAGCGTGTTTGAATAACATGCAACAAAGACACCTTGTTTTTGACATTGGAAGAAGCAGAAAGAATGTTTATTAGGTGAACCATGCTTTCAGAAGAAAGCCAAATATGTAATAAAATGCAATGCATATCATGTAAAATCATACGTTTATACGTAATCAATTCCAAATAAATAATTCAGTATAACACCCCGAAAACGGTAATGCATACGTGTTTGTTTGATAACCTAATGGGTGGTCCAAACTTTATGTTGGGTGGTGGTGTTATATTATGGGATATTTGCATGTATTATAGGATTTTGAAGGCTGTCTAGTGATCGATAGCGGTAGCATCTTAAAATATTTTATTTAAGTCAATCTAGCTATAGCTAGCTGTATAAGCTAACTTTTATTTTTCTAGTGTGAGCACGGTTCGCCTTCAATTTTAACATATGTATGTATTCCGTTTTAATATCCCAGATTCATGTGGGTGTTCACAATAAATAGACATACATATTTTACTTGACCTTCTTCGGAAGCATTGGGGAAAAATTCAGCTAACGCATCGACATTGAAGCGTATTAATAGGTTTTATGATATTTCCTAGAATTTGATTCTTGAGCCTGGCAGTATTATTCCTTTGGAGAAAATCTGTGTAAAATTTTATGCCACAGCATTGTAATTTCAGATGGCTGATATTTACAACAGCATACATTCCTTTGGCAATGTTTTTGAAATACCTGCAGTGATATTGCTTCACGTGTCACACTCTATGCTTTCGTAGAGCAAGTTAGCTTGACCTTTCTAGCATCATAGCAGTACTACCAAATGATGCGAACCGTTCATCACATGCTTTCCCTGGGACCTTGTTTACATTTTGTGAGATGCAGTGCATTCACGTACATGATAATCTCGGGTGCACTGCTAGCTGCTAAGTAAAGCATGAAAGCAGATGAATGGTTCGTGCGAAATTGCTTTTACGTGGCGCAAGCTTTACGTCATCCAATAAGCCTAGCTCTACAAATGCATTGCCTATTTCTTGACAATAACTGGGAGCCTCATACTGCATGTTCATGTATACCAGAAACTGTAAATCGAAAGATTTTTAAAAATACGGCGTAATATTATAGAATTAAAGTCGCGTTAAAGGTAAAAATACAATGGTTTTATTAATTGTTTACGTTGGTTTAATGAGTCACTAAAACATAAATGTATACTTGTGTGCTTTTGCAAGAAAAAACTCATATTTTCTTTGGCTTTAATAGAAACCTGTCACAACCATATCTTCACAATTTACACTAAATTGCTGCAGTTGCACGTTGATATTAGCATATGAAGAGACTTGCTAGTCATGCAGCACTGAGCCAGCTTACCATTGCTCAGCTATACGACAAAAAATTTATCAAACTTAATTGTGTGCATCATTTAGATAACATGTAATCATTTTTGCACAATTTCTCTAGTCTTTGTCACTACAAGCTTTCATGTAAAGTTTTCACGCTTTAACATTAAGTTACTTTTTACATTCTACTAGACTATATTGATAATATTAGAGTGAAAATTTTACCAGTCATTGTATATCTTCTGGTTCCTATTCTTTGAAATGAAAGTGTACAAATTCAAATTTAAATTATCAGTACATACAAATCCAAGAAATTATAATGAATGGATACGACTGCTAAAATTAAAACATCCACTTAACTATTGCATTGATTTTAGACGAGTTTTTTAAAAATGGCTCCAGGTTAGCAAAAACATATTGTAAGACACCAACTATAAATTCACAGTAAAATACCACATTTTTATTCTTCTTCACATTAAGTCCTACCTGAGCTCTTCAATAAAATAGAGACGTACCAGTACTTCGATACTGAGCAACCGACAACCACTTTAATTATAAGGCAGAGTAGTTTGTATATTTAGATATAAATGACAACTCATTATATGTAAAAGCCGAATATCATATCAGGGTGTTTGAATAACAAGCCACAAAGTAACCCAATTTTTGATATCAAAGAAACAAAAATAAGTATATTAAGTGCATAATGCATGCTGTCAGAGGGAAAAAAACGTGAAGAATTTAACGTATATCAAGTAATCATTACGTTTACATATATTCTATCCCGAATAAATAATTTAGAACTGCACAACGAAAACCGTATAACTGACGTATTTGTTTGATAACCTAGTGGGTGGCCCATATATTACGGAGGGTGGTAGTGCTATTTTATGGAATATCTGCATGTGTTGTAGTCCTGGAGTATGCCAATTCTTATGTTCGATTAAAAATTCATAAAATGTATATTTTTAGCGTGAACAGTTTTGTTTCGATTCAAATGAATGTATTCCATTTTACTACCCCAGCTTGATGTAGATGTACCTAATTATTGGTCACAAGTCTAAACCTAGTCATTGTGAGTAGATATTTTGATCGAGTTTCTTACTGAAACCTTGGCGACAATTTGTGGCGTACGTTGGAATTCTTACGTGACACGG
The DNA here is from genome assembly GCA_034695485.1 of Entomobrya nivalis. Lineage (NCBI taxonomy): Eukaryota > Metazoa > Arthropoda > Collembola > Entomobryomorpha > Entomobryidae > Entomobrya > Entomobrya nivalis. The sequence goes on from JAQFZH010002022.1 coordinate 11,422, forward strand.
TGACGGAATAACCGGACAATTTCAATATTTTGCAGGTCAGTTTTAGGAGTTCTTATCTCGACATGGCCTGCAGGGCATATTGAGGGTTAGAGGGCAATTTTCCAAAATCATGCCCTGGAGAGCAATTTCAAGTATATCTTATTTAACATGACCTGCAGTCAGGGCAAGCCATGGTATTCTTACTCAACATGACTTGCAGGGTATTTTCAGCGTTGCAGGGCAATTTGAGTTTTTCTGCCCTGCAGGGCAATTTCGGTGTTGCAGGGCAATTATGCATGAAATTTTGTTAACAGGAATTCTTGCTCAGCATGGCTTGCAAGGCAATTCCAAATTCCCGTCACCGGGCAATTTGTAAGAATTCGAACGTACGATTTGAGGTTAAACATTCATATTATTGGGCATTTTTATTTACATAGAAGCGTAGTAGTATTTAATTTTTTCCGTGTGCAGTAAATATATGTGAAAGTTTATGCTACGACAAAGGGGTTTCTTATGGCATATATTTATAGCAGCGCACATTCGTTTGACAATACATTTTGTCATACATGTAGTTATGTCGTTTCACGTGTTACTTTTATTACTTCAAGATACTGGATGGTAGCCTCATATTGCAGCTGCGTATTAAAACACGAGAAATATGTTCATATATTCAACAACAAAATGGAACGGTGGAGAAAATTGTCATTTCGCATAAAATTAAAATTAAAACGTTACTCTTTATGATAAAATAAAAAGGGTGTCATATTTTCTTGGACTACAATATATCAGAGATAGAAATATGATTCCAAATTATAGTAGTTATGCCATAAGAAGCGTATAATCCATAACCAAAATATGAAAAATAAATTCATAAAACTCGGTACATTTTGGAAATATCATGCGTTTGAAATATTCTTTGAGAGGCATACAAATTCGCATTTGTAGAATTTCATTGGAACAAATGCCGTTTGAGCTACCGTTGAGCAACTTAAAACATGATTTTTAACGTAGGTTTCATCATTAACGGATTAAACTAATATTTGAAATCGTAGATAGCTACCGTCCAAAAGGATCGCAATATGTCACGAAGAAACATTGCTGACGAAACGTTTGGAGACATCTCCGGTTTCGTAGCATTTAAAAGAAACCCCAACGACAACTTTCAAACCGAAGACACGACTCCAGATCCATCGAGTAGCTTCAGGACTAAAAATTACAATGATAACGTGAGCGACAACTCAACTCATCTCGAGGGGAAGATACAACCTTTGAAGGAAGAAAATCAAGATCAAGCCACTATTAACTTCTTTCCTGATCATGAGAATGAACCAAACATTGACGGTGTTGACTTGACAACCGGAAAGGAATCAAGTTATTCTGAGACTGGGAGTATACTAGAAAGTTGGAGTGGACCCGGAACTTTAAGTGATCCAGACAGTTGGGGTACATCAGATTGTCGTCACAACAGCGACAGCCTTGACGACTGCAATTTAAAGGGTACAAATATTGATTTGATAAAATCGAACGATGATAGAGGTCATTTTGTTGATACGAATGTTGACACAAGTGATCAGCTTGATGAAAACAATGACTTTGACATTAATTCAACTAAACAAAACCTCAAAGTTGGAGATATGGTTTCAAAAAACACTGAAATAAGAGATGATCATACATTGGATGAAAATATTCAAAATCCCGATACAGATTTGGTAGAGGGTAGCATGTTGGAGGAAAACGTTTCAGGTACCAATATCAATTTGGCAGAAGATACTATATTGGACGACAACGTTGCAAATTCCATTATCAATTTGGCAGATGATACTATATTGGATGACAACGTTCAAGAACCCACTAGCAATGTGGCAGATGATAATAAACTGGAGGACAACGTTCAAGATCCCAATATCAATTTGGCAGATGAGAAGATATTGGATGAAAACTTTCCAGATCCCAATGTTAATTTGGCAGATGATAAGATATTGGATGAAAATGATCCAGACCCCAATGTTAATTTGGCAGATGAGAAGATATTGGATGAAAACTTTCCAGATCCCAATGTTAATTTGGCAGATGATAAGATATTGGATGAAAACGTTCCAGACCCCAATGTTAATTTGGCAGATGATAAGATATTGGATGAAAATGTACGCGATCCCAGTATCGATTTGGCAGAAGATGACATATTGGATGAAAACGTTCCAGACCCCAATGCTAATTTGGCAGATGATAAGATATTGAATGAAAACGTTCCAGACCCCAATGTTAATTTGGCAGATAAGGGTATTGAAGATGAAGATGATGCCAGACAGAACAAGAGGCGAAAGGAAATAGATGTTGATAATCAGTCGATCATACTTTCACCCATAAATAATCCTGTCATCAACGTTTTAATAGAAGACGACGAAGAGGTCGCAGTAAGTATTGAAGATGATGACTTGGGAATACGCAATGAAGATAGACCTGAAGAATGGACAATATTAGAAGTATGGTCATGTTTCGCAATGACCACTGGAGCACTACCGTATTGGATTTCAAATGATGGCCGACAAACAAATCTGCGAAAAAATGTTTTCACAAATGTAAGATATGCATGACCAATAAAATTCAAAAAAAAACTTCCATTTTTTGATAGTAATGCAAACAAATCTTGTTCATTTCATTTTGCAGGCTTTGTGGTGTTTCTCGATTGTGTTCCAAGTTGTTCAAGTTCTAAATATTATCCCGAAGATGTCACAAGAGTTTAAGGAAAAACGCAATGGGGGAACATTTTGTTCTCTGACAATGCATGCTTCTTATGCCATTTTCTTATGCACAAACATCTGGACTTCCATATTGAAAGAACAGTATATGATAAAGGCCAACAACCGCATACTGTCCCTACCTCATGGAAGGCTATCTAAACCGGTGATTACAACTGTTTATATACTTTGTTTTGAAAATAAAAGAAATTTTGGTGATCTTTAATCTATTTCAGAGTGCAATTATAATATTTGCCTTGATGTTATTATTTGCTACGGGGAATACAATATTCTACATATTATACCAAACTAAATTTTTGCGTCTTTTGGAGACATGGATTTACCAACTGTGTGGAAGGCCCTCGAATGTCTTGGGAAGATGCCTATTACTTTTTCAAGAGATTGTGTTCCTTCGGACATTAACCCAAGTATTATTTGGAATTTTGTCGGACTTACTCTAACTGCTCATGAGATATTGACGCAAACAGTTGTTTTCTTAGGTATCGTTTTTTCTTGTAGCATTTTATTGTATGCTACGTTCGATTTCGATGAAAGTGAAATACATCAAAATGAAACCCCATTTGCCCATGTCACTCAGGCTGATCTCTTAAATATCCGCAACCTTGCTGAAGACCTTTCCCGATTTTTTGGGGAAGTTCTTACCGGATATTTAATCATGAATTCAACGGTTTCAGCAACCGTTTTTTATCAAATTTTTGACGGTGGTACAGTCGTTTTGGTTTCTGGCATTTTAAATAACGGGATTGTTTTTCTTGGACTTTTCCTTGGATCTGTCGCAGCTTTGAGGGTAAAACCGACAAGTTTACAACATTTAGGCATACAATTAATTATTGGTCCCTGAAAATCGAATCTTTTTTATTTAAAAATTTGTAGGAGCGTCCCTGAGGACGATTATTATGAATCAATAGCCCCTGTGATCCGTTATTCAGGGAAAATTGATTTTTTACAATTATTAACACGACAATTAATCTCTCATAAGTGCCTTACATGCTTCTAAACGGCCATGACCTAATCACTTTGAAACCAAGTAATCAGAAAATATTGCGTATAAACATAATTGACCCGTCCTCCATTTCGTATATCTGACTACGAAGTCAATGTTTTCAGGTGTTTTAGCTGTTTGACACGGATTGTGATCAAGATTTGTTTTGGGATAGTCACACCAAATGTTAGGCAACCAAGTGCTAAACTGTTGTGTGCCTCTGATAATCCAAAATCAAATGATGTATAGATTGTCGTGGTCAGAACCGTTCGTTAAAACATGGTGAGGCCATGCAGCAGCATATTCTATTTTGCTTTTGAACATTGGCACATTAGTCACAATACTCAACATTGTTGTTCAAATTTTGTCGAAATAAGCTTCAAAGTAGAAAGGCATACCCATATATGCAATGCAATTTGTAATGTAGTGTGTAAGTCTGGAGCCATGGCCCTCCAAAAAGCTTGTAAAGCACTTAAGAGAGATGAACTATCGTGTAAATTATTGTGAAAAAATCAATTGTCCCTGAATAACAGATTACAGGGGTAGTTGATTTATAATAATCGTCCTCAGGGACGCTCCTACAAAATCGTACTATAAAAGAGGAATCCGGGTAGCTGGCCGAGTCTTGGACACTCACCTGATTGGCTGTTTGCTACCCTCACCTGTTTGGCTGGCCGCAACACGCCAAAAAATTGTCTTCGACTCGGTCGAAGACAGCTAGCCTTTACAAGTTTTAAATTAAAAAAAATCGTTTTTCATGGACTGAAAATATATTCCCTAACATTTAGATCGCACAAGAAGACAATTTTTTCTACTTATGTATTGTAGATAAGTTGGATAGCGGATGACTTATCATCACGCCAAAACACACAGCTGGGTCAACAAAGACCCAGAACAGCAATGCTGGTTGGATTTTTCAGCGAAATATTATTTCGCAATTCTACTGGTATCGGATTTGTTGGAATATTTGTTATCACCTTTAAAACAACCTTTAGTGTAAGAATTTTCTTTGAGCCGCCGCACACAATGGTTAATTAAACTACTAACTGGCAGGATGTGGAATACTGATACCGATATAAATTTGATTGAATTATTGTGTTGTAGTATATTGGAGCTATTGGTGGGCTCATCGTTCTACAAATCTGAAACATTTAACAGCAGTTGGAAGCTACAGAGCACGCAAAACTTAAATTGCCAGATATCAAACAAATTCACTTACTTAAGATGCAGTGGTTACGACTTGTCCTTGTATTAATAATGGTAGAAAATGAACATTTTCATTTAAAACAAGATTTGTACTGACATACTAAAGTTTATTTTTACTTTCGTAGTTTTATGTGGCCGTTGGAAGCCCTTACCCACTCAGAAAACCCTCTAATCCGGATTGTGACTCAGAATGCCGTGAGAAGGAAAGGAAAGAGGCCGACAAACGAAAGTATGCGTTTAAAACACCAAAACCAAAATAAACCGAACTAGATAAGACAATGAAACTGGAAACTATCTCAAAAAAAGAAGCTTAAGAATCTAAACAATTTACATCATTCATTAAATTGCTTACTATATCATTAAACAGGTTTCTACCTAAAAACTAGAATACAGTTGTTAAATTACGTCGATTTTCCTACTAATTATTTTAAATTCATCTTGCGAGTGTTCGGCACGCAAATATTCATACAATTCCATTTAAGTTTTGCTTTGCATCATGTCATCATGCAAATACCCGACGCAATAGAATGGCAACTAAGCAATTTTTACTTTCTCATCAAAAAAAAAAATCTCATCACATTTTTTACTCGCAAAATAATATTTGAGGTTGACTTTGCATAATATACTATATACAGTTAATTTATTCATTTTAATTTTAATTGCGACACGTAAATATATAATTTTTTAAATACATTTTATAAAACATTTTTCATTCTATATTTTTTTTATTTTTACAAAAAAAATGCATTTTAAGTTTAGCTATTTTATTTGCATTTGCATGGAAAAAGAATTTTCCCAAATAAAACAAATATTTTGTATTAGTTAATTAAATGTATAGTTAAATTAAAGTAGGATCATTCAGTGCAGTCCATCGTTCAGGGGCACTCGCCCAACCTATTCTTAGGTATCCTCAAATCTCGATGGCTCGGACTCACTATTCCCTCCAATTTGTTAATGTGCTCTTGTAAAACCTATTAAAAATAAACCCAACAAAATAAAATCCAATTAAACCACTGCAATTAATTAATACAACGTAGTATAATTAACTTTAATTAAAAATACTCACCTATGACGATCCATATCCCCATCTCCATTTGGATACAAGGCGTGTAAATAGACCCGACTCACAATGTACTGCTCCAGGGCGTTCTCCGTTTTGCTTATCTGCCACTCCGACAATTCTAAAAAATGAAGGGGCCATTCATTAAATACGTCACAATTTTAGGGAAATAAATAAATACTTTAAATTAAATTTTACCTTTATTTCCCACGAACATATCAACCAGCGTACTCAGAAATCCCTCCAACAACTCAATCTTCTCATCGACCCCCTGCTCCCCCACAAACTGGTGCACATAGCTCCTCTGTCCCTTCTCCTCCAGCCACACCCTCACACACTCGTTTATCAGATAGTGGGAGTAGTCTTCCAATCAAATCTGTCTTATTGCATTTACATGTGCCATGAGTTCATGTAGGAAAATGTGTCGATCAGACAACTAATGTAGTCACTCAGCCTCCGATAATCATCCCGCATTAATCTCCCAGTTAATTAAATGAACAATTAAATCCAGATAATTTTTATTTTATTTTGTGACGCTTTTTTATTTTGTTGTTCTTCTTATTACAATTTATTCATTGAATAAGTAATATAACAAATTATATAGTATAATTACCAATTAAATTAATTAACAGTAACTTATAATTACAATTAAATTAAAACTACCCTCAGTTCTCCGTAATCATTAATTTAACCCCCTCCAGCGCCTTAGCCAGCTCGTCCATCTCCCCCTCCAACCCCTTCAACTTCTCCTTATTCTTCTCCTGAACATCCTCGGGCACCTTATCTTCATAATCCTCCTTGCCCATCGCCTCCCTCAACTTGCTTATCTGCTGCTCATTAAACCCAAT
>JAQFZH010002023.1:0-18252 GCA_034695485.1 Entomobrya nivalis
TTTTCTTCGTAAAGCGAGACGACAACATAGAACAAGGCTACATTCGACCGAAGCTGGCCTTTGCTACCGCCATAGCTATCCTGGGTCAGTTAGGAAGGCAATGAAATTCAGCATATGTTCCGTCAGACATAGCTTGAGCCTAGCCTTAGTCCGAAATTATTTTCTTCGTAAAGCGAGAAGACAACATAGAACAAGGCTACATTCGACCGAAGCTGGCCTTTGTTACTGCCATAGCTATCCTGAGTCAGTTAGGAAGGCAATGAAATTCAGCATACGTTCCGTCAGACTTAGCTTGAGCCTAGCATTGGTCGGAAATTATTTTCTTCGTAAAGCGAGAAGACAACATCGAACCAGGCTACATTCGACCGAAGCTGGCCTTTGCTAACGTCAGACATGACCTGAGTCAGAAGTGAAGTCGATGAAATTTAACATAACTTCCGTCAAATTTCGCTTGAGCCTAGCCTTAGCCTTAGGCCTAGCCTTCTGAATTTATTTTCTTCGTATATTGAGAAGACAACTGGAAAGTTTAGCAAACAATCCGTCCGACTTAGACTAAGCCTGGCATCGGTCAAGATATGAATACTTCGATGCAGAACAAAGACAATTTGAACAAAGGCTACATTTAACGTAAGCTTGCAGTAGCTTCAGTCTTCAACAACCTGAGTCAGGGAGAGAGGAGATTCATGTCAGCAAAGAATCTATCTGGCCAAGACAAAGTGTACGCTCGTTGTTATGTAAGGTTTCGTCGTCGGGCAGAATAAATTAAACTGCAGCATGCACAAAACAATTGCCAATAACAGCAAAGATTAGAACAAAAAAGTATAGATATGTGTAAGACATACCTTGTTGGATGCGTTTATTTTTCTTTCAGCGATTATTTCATAAGATTCGGTCAATAAAAATTATAAACAGTTCATTAAAAAATAGATTATTAAAGTTACATCAGCATGAATAATAGATGATAATTAATTTCGAAATGATCAAACTTATACTTAATCAAAAACCACGCCATCATCACTTGATGCCATATCTTCGTCTGCACTATCGTCCTCACTTTCCCCTTGTTCGACCATACCAATATTATCTGTGACAAAACAATATTATGATTGAATAATTTTTTTATTAAATTTACTAAAAGTATTGCCATTGTAAAAGTTCTTCTCAATTTGCTAACTTACCATCGCCGTAATGAATATTTGGGATATCGTCTAGGGTCTCTCTAGTCATCACTCGTTGATTCTCAATATGACCATAAACGACGAACTGAGAATATACGCGGCGGCCATTTTTCCAATATGACACAGGGGCCCCATATTGATCGCAAACGACAACCACTGTAGTCATGTCGGCGTCTTCCTCAACATACACTACTTGGCCACCATGAACCTAAGAACAAATTGCACATTATGAAGAGTTTTAATTCAATAAATGAAGAAAATTTCAGAAAAAAATTGTTGTAGGTAGGTTTTATTATTACCTTAATCAAATATTCAACACCAGCGACTGCTGCCATGCTAGTCCAACAGGGATAATCCACGATTAGGTGAAATTTCCACCCGCTAAGCACTTGCAAAGGTAGCTGAAAGCCATGAACGTCAGTTGACGGGGCCCCAGGTAGTTTTGATTCAAATTTACGAGGCAAAGTAGCTGCAGTCTGCATATTATAAATCAATACAATATGTACAAATCATTAAGTAAAAAATAAACTTACTACATGCAATTTAAAAACAATCTTACTTCGACAAGATGCTCTTCTATGATATCGTTAGCAGGTAACTTAGCAACAAGCTTCCCATTCGAGAAGCACAGTTGCGTTTGCCGCATCCTTTTCACACCAGTAGTACCATCGATACCGTCAGATTGATTTTTGGGGGTAACTTCTTCTGCCATCACTTTTTTTGCACTCTGCTTTGTCAAAAAATTATAATTAGCTTCAAAAACCGTCACTCACTTTCTATTATCTAACAAAATAGTCAAAAGAAACAGATAAACAAACAATCGTTGTAATCACACTTCAAACATGAAAAAAACGAACCTAGCTTTTGTAAAATCTGGGATAAACACGACAAACCTAAGCTTCTCGAAACAATTAAAATCACATCTCCGCAGCATGCACTTTGTTAAAATAAATCTGTATATTCAATACTAACCAGTTTCTGCACCAACCATGAATGTCTAAAGCACTTGCTAACATTTTTCAAATTTTGCGCCTTTCTGCCGCCAAAAAAGCTAGTTTTCCAATCCAAAAAAATCCCATTTTTCGCATATGCTGTTTTAGTTTTGCGAATACGTAGTAACAAGACAGTTTAGTCTAACACAGGCCAAAATTTGGTTTCGTCAAAATTAATTTGTTTATTGTTTTAAAAATGCATGCTTGGAAATGGTGTAAAAATACTATCCAACATATTTTATTTCTGATCCTCTGTCGAAACCTTGGTCGGGCGAAAGTAAACCCCAGGTTTGTTTCTTTCACATATTTGTTGATGGGCATATGCTTATGCTTCGCAGAACAGAGGTCAACCGTGGGATCAGTCAGGAAAATTCTTTATTTTTCACAATCAAAATGCGAACAATCATTATTAAAAATACAAAGCATAAGCCATGCCATAAATATTTTAATGCCTTCAGTCGATCAAGTTTTAAGCATGAAACTACACTAAGTAAAACAACAAAAGACAATAAAATTGCTTGTACAAAAATTACTTTATGGTGTTGGGAACATCGATTTCTGTGCTAAATTCAATCGACAAAAGGAAAGCAAATTATGCTATTCTATGCCTTGGTCATTTTTCATGAAAATTATGTTAAAACTTTAGTATTCTAAATTAAATTGCTTCGGTTTGTACTTTTCCGGTTGAATGTTAGCTGCAGATGATTTATGCAATTATTGAAGATACAGTCGAAAAGCTGAAAAATAAATTTTATATATTTTTAATAATTTTAGTCCTTTTAAGTATTTTTGATTTAACAATACATATATATATACAATTTTTAAAATCAGGTTTTGTTTAAAACTATTAAATTTTATCACTTGACAACCACAACTTAGTCAATTTGCCGCTATTTCACTTCGGAAAATTCATGCTGCTACATTTAAAATCTAGGAAAGTACAAAAATGTCATTTGAATTAATCATGACCAATGTTAGCAATAAGAAACTAGTTTATAACATTTTTTTATTGGAAAATAAGGTCTTGTATATAGATCAGCCAGGCGAAGTCGTTTTCTCCAGAATTTAAATGACTCTTTTGCATTTACTTAATCTTATAAGTAAACAAAAATGTCTAAATAGTAAAAATTTCAGTCGGAAAAGTTTTAAGCTAGAACTACACTTAGTAAAACAACAAAAACCAATACGTTTATAAACTATATAAAATTGCTTGTACAAAATTTACTTAGAAAATAAAAATAAATTTTCAGGCAAATGTACTTTGCGTAAACTCATTACCTAATTTCATTAACATACACAACCATTACAAGTATGGAGAGAAATACGTATTTACTCATTATTTCTCATAGATTCGTCAATAGCCTCCAATCCTGTCAAGCGTTCATTGTTTTCCTTTGTACCAGAAGCTACTTTCTGCGTCGATTTATCCATAAAAAAACCCTCAAACGAAACTAACATTTCTTCCGTTAGGTTGAATTCATCTTTCAAACTCGCAAAAAGATTTTTGCAAGATTCCTTCTCAGACTGAAGTTTTTTCACGCGGGTGCGCAATGTTTCCACAGATATCATTAGTCCCAGATCGTCGTACTGTGTTAAAACAAATAAATGCATGCAAGTGTTTATTTTTCTACCTATGAATAGACCTGCAATAGTACAAGAGTATTTACAAATTTAACGTACGAAAGTTTGTGCGGCATCTCGGCATATCTGCACACCTGAGGTCCCTGACACGGAGTGTTTGAAAAGTAAGGAAAAGGCATAACGCTTTTCAGCCTCAGTCCAGGTACTCGGTCTAAGGTTTATCGGATTGTTGCCTAGTAGTTCCTTTCCAAAATCGCACAAGTTGGGAACGTTTGCACTCAATTTGGTTGGACTGGGTTGAATGAGCTGTTTTGTAACTGGAGAAATTTCATGTTTTGAATTAGGAGTAACGGTCCCAAGAATATTTTCACTTCTGATTGCAGTTATAGGTTGTTTTACAACAGTAGAACTATTGGATTCCGTATCGGAACTTCTGAGTTCGAATGAACATAAATCTGCCTCTTTTGCTTTCTCAATACTAGATGCACCAACTATTATAACACCATCATTTACGGTACTGCCGCAGGTTGAATCTTCATTTTTCTGTTGTGTTGTAGCTTTTTCTTTACCATCGTCCAACACATCATCATCTGAAGTTAGATCGATAACTACCTCGGAGCCTTTTTCCTTTTTAACCTTTTCCAACTTCGGGACTTGGATAGAAATTTCTGCGTATAAGATAAAAATCATACTTAAATTTTTGGCGAACACAAAACGGATAAAATGTACATTTTAAAAATATTTTATCTTCCATGAATTGTCACTTACCAGATTTTTCATGTAAGATATGTCTCTTTAACGAAGCCTCAGTGATTCTTGTTTGATTTTTTGCGTGTTCATGTACCAACGAAGAGCTGTAAATGTTCCGATTTTTGCATACAATATCAGTGAGCCTACCAGATTCTGGACCAATAAACAATGTTTCGTTTAACAAATCACGCGTCCGCTCCACTACAATTCCGCCGTGGACCTAAAAAAATCAATTGGATAATATTTTAAGTACTTTTTAATTTATAAATGACCACAAAAACGAGATACCAAAATAACATTCATACCTGAACCAAATACATTTGGGTGTTAAAATAACACTTGCCCACGTAGTCATCCACATCTTGAAGCAAGTAAAAGGATTTGCCTTTAAAAATTTGCTTTGGAAGAACACTACCCTTAACGTCAATCGATTCAGCTCCTTCCTCCTGGGATCGAAATTCCATTGGAAGAATCCTGTCAAACTAAATTAAAATAAATTTAAATTATACGTAACAAAAAACTCATTTTGATGTGTTAAATTGTAATTCAGATCATTTAAATGCACGAAATTACATCCAGCTTGTGGCGTTTCACGAGTTCCGAATTTTCGCAAAACAAATCCGATGAATGCGTTCTTCTGGAACATGAAGTCGACGAAGTAGGAGTGTTTGAGCTTGACTTGTAAACGCGCTTAGCATCAGTGCTTGGCGAGGGGGTGAAATCAATTCTTGCTTGCTTCCGTTTAGGCTCAACTACAAAAGGAAGTGGGGAATTGTTCTCGCGTAAGTGGTCCTTAATTTTGATGAGTCGATCTGTTAAAATATTAAGCTTGTCCTCAGAGCTCAAAACGTCAGTGTATCCATAAGAATCTCTCGATTTTACAATTCCCGCAAAGTATTGATCAAGCAACAGGTCAATGGAATTTACCCATTTACTTTGTAAAACACTTGTGTTTATACCAACATTCTGCAAAAATATATGAAGTAAAGTTTGTTTACTTATAGCAAATTCTATATAATTCAATTTATAAAAACTCAGTCATAAAACCAATATTTTTTAACTATACCGCATATAAATTTAAATCAGCCCTTAGGGCATCCCATGCTTTAGAATTCTTCAAATCAATCACATCAGATTCCAACCACCACTTCATAACATACTTGTCCAGATTAACGTTCCACTTTGACGGTCCACCTTTCCCTCCAGGCATTTCTAAATGTCTAATAAAAACCTGAAACATCAAATGAAAAATAGGAATTGTTCTGAATTGACACTCATACAAATTTACATCTAAACAACACATAATTCGTCAATTTTAACCAATTTCTAAAACGTTTAACAATGAAATCATTTCCTTAGAAATCACTGACGTATTACGATCGCTCAAAGCACAGAGCAAAGTCTCAGTCAAACAAAAGCAATGACTAACTTACGCCGTAATTCACTGCTTTATTACGCACTCTCAAAGAAACATTGCAACTCATTGCTTTATTACGCTCTCTAAGGAACAAAGGCTCAGTCAAACGAAGGCGAAACCTTGTCTGCCTCGCAAATCATTTTTCTATTACGCTTGCTCAAAGGAACGAGCGAAGGCTCAGTCAAACGAAGGCGAAGCCTTGTCTGCGTCGCAATTTATTTTTATATTTCGCATGCTCAGAGGACCAAGCAAAGTATCAGTCGAACGAAAGTAAAACATTGCTTGCATTGCAACTAAATGATTTATTACGCTCTCTCAAAGGAACAAGCACAGGCTCAGTCGAACGAAAGTGAATCTTAGCTTGCGTCGCAAATCAATTTCTTATTATGCTCTGTCAATGGAATAAACAAAGGCTCAGTCAAACGAAGGCGAAGCCTTGTTTGCGTCGCAATTCACTTTTCTAAAACGCTTGCTCAAAGGAACAAGCAAAGGCTCAGTCGAATGAAAGTGAACCCTAGCTTGCGTCGCAATTCACTTTTCTATAACGCTTGCTCAAAGAACCAAGCAAAAGCTTAGTCCAACGAAGGCGAATCCTAGCTCTACTCGCAACTCAATGTCTTTTTATGCTCTGTCAATGTAATAAACAAAGGCTTAGTCAAACGAAGGCGAAGCCTTGTGTGCGTCGAAATTCACTTTTCTATAACGCTTGCTCAAAGGAACGAGCGAAGTATCTGTCGAACGAAAGTGAAACATTGCTTGCATTGCAACTAAATGATTTATTACGCTCTCTCAAAGGAACAAGCACAGGCTCAGTCGAACGAAAGTGAATCTTAGCTTGCGTCGCAAATCAATTTCTTATTATGCTCTGTCAATGGAATAAACAAAGGCTCAGTCAAACGAAGGCGAAGCCTTGTTTGCGTCGCAATTCACTTTTCTAAAACGCTTGCTCAAAGGAACAAGCAAAGGCTCAGTCGAATGAAAGTGAACCCTAGCTTGCGTCGCAATTCACTTTTCTATAACGCTTGCTCAAAGAACCAAGCAAAAGCTTAGTCCAACGAAGGCGAATCCTAGCTCTACTCGCAACTCAATGTCTTTTTATGCTCTGTCAATGTAATAAACAAAGGCTTAGTCAAACGAAGGCGAAGCCTTGTGTGCGTCGAAATTCACTTTTCTATAACGCTTGCTCAAAGGAACGAGCGAAGTATCTGTCGAACGAAAGTGAAGCATTGCTTGCATTGCAACTAAATGATTTATTACGCTTTCTCAAAGGAACAAGCACAGGATCAGTCGAACGAAACTGAATCCTAGCTTGAGTCGCAATTCACTTTTCTATAACGCTTGCTCCAAGGAACGAGCAAATCATCTGTCCCACGAAAGTGAAGCCATGCTTGCATCGGTGCTCAATACATTATTATACTCAAAATATCGAACGAAGACCAAGTCAGGACAAAGCACATTATTGCTCTCGTCGCCTCTGACTTTCTAACATGCACGATCAAAACTATGATTTCAGCCTCAAAAATTACTTATAAAAAGCAAAATTAAACCTACCTTTTGTTTTCCCTTCAACTATTATAACAAAACGTTCAGGTTAAATTAAGCACTTCAACACTGACAAATAGTTATATACACTTTTACAAAAATCGAACCACGTTTGAGTTATGTCAACGATTTTGGTGGACGAACCTAACGAAAAAAATGATTTTAAAAGATTAAAAATCCACACATATTATCACACTTCACTCTTTTAAAACTTTTTTAAGACTGAAAAATCAAGTACACAAATTTAAACACTGAAACTGTGGAGTTCAAATACTGTGAATTTCAAAAATACCTCCCTGATAGATTTCTAATAACAAATAACACAACAGGCTCCAATCTCTGCAGAAGCAAAGCTTAGATGAACCTAATGTGTTAATCTAATCAAAAACAAATCTTATGTTACGAGGCACGTTGCGCTAATATGGACAGACTAAAGCGACGCCTGGCTTACGTTAACGTAGATTGGTTTTACTGTCTCGGTTCTAAATGCAAACAATGTATAGGTTGGGTTAAATGCAAACAGATTGTAAGTTTGACGGAGACAAGCCTAGGTTAAATTGACATTGATTTGCTCGTTGATCGGACGAATGTTGGTCCGACGTAGGCAAAACTCAGTTTTCGTCAATGTTTTGTGAGATGGTCAAAGGAATTAAATGCTTAGTTCGACATAAGCAAAGCCGTGTCGTTGTCGAAATTTACTTCTACATCACACGCATGCTTTAATTGAACAAATGCCTTATGGCGTCGGATTAAGGCCTTGGGAACGTCGTTTTCTGTGCTTATTTCAATCGACAAGAGAAAAGAAAATTATGCCTCGGCCATTTTTTATGAAAATTATGTTAAAGCTTCAGTATTCTAAATTAAATTGCTTCGGTTTGTACTTTTTCGGTTGAATGTTAACTGCAGATGATTTATAAAATAACTGAAGTCATAGTTGAATAGCTGAAAAATAAATTTTATATATTTTTAATATTTTTATTCGTTTTTAGTCTTATTTATTCAACAATACATAGATATATGTATACAATTTTTTTAAATTAGGTTTTGTTTATAAACTAATAAAATTTATCACATGTCAACCACAGCTTGGTCAATGCTGGTCAATTACACTTAGATAAACTCATACTGTTACATTGAAAATCTAGGATAGTACAAAAATGTCTTTTTAAATAATCATGTTTAATTTTAAGTTAGCAATGGGCTGCCTATTTTTTAACAATTTTTTTGTCTTGTCTATAGCTCAGTCAGATGAAGTCCCGTTTTCGCCAGTATATAAATAATCTCATACGTAAACTAAAATGTCTAAATAGTAAACTAAACCATACTAAACTCTAAAGGTTGTTGACTGACACCGTGATCAACACATGCTTTTCCGAGATGGTCCGGCTGCACGCTCTGATGAACTAGAATTTGTAGCTGTTAAAGCTGCTCTTTTACATTGGTCGAGAATATAGTTAATCTTAAATTGGCGGAAAATTTCTCCGATTGCATCTGTTTGGGCGTCTGTTTTTTTATATTTTTCGACCATTGCAAGTACTTTCATGATTTGAGGAATTGTGAGGCGAGTTCTCTCCATTTCAAAAAAGCAATACAGATACTGGTATGCAATCGACTTTTTTATGTCTTCAGTTGCAGTTGAAAATGTTTGGTTGCTGGCTCCCAAACTTGGTAGTATGATCAATGTTTTTCCTGCCATATTTGACCAATGCCCGTTATTGCAACCATCACCTGCAGGATACAAAAACGATATCCCCTTTTTCCAAATTTCCATCTCAATTTTGGTATCGAGTTCCTTTTGTAACTCATTTGTGCTCGCACCGACAAACTTAACGGCTTGAATTATTTTCTGAACCACCTTTTGCTCAAGATAGGCGTTACCAAACATCCACCTCACAAAACCGTTGCTGGAAATGGCGCAATGGCGCTTATTCAAAATAAACCTACATATATCCCTTAGGGGCACCGTGTCATATTTCTTTATGTAACATGTCTTTTCAGCCCATAGAAGTATTTCCTTCCAAAGAATTTCGGCGACAACTTGGTACTCCTGTTTGAACATCGAAACGCTATTTTCTTTCCTTCCAAGGACTGCAAGAGAATCAGAGAGCCGGTCCTTATTTTCTTCATCCTGTATCCCTACGCTCACAAACTCATTAACCAAAAGGGTACCAGTGTAACGAAGCCTACCATTTTCCACAGTGATAGCTTTGGTGAAGCCAAGACCTTGAAACGTTTTAGCTTTTCGGAAGGTGCCGCCATTTAACTTTAGATAGTTTCGCATATACTTATTAAACCTTGTTCCGTGTCCTTTCCAGTAATCCAATTTGCCATATATAAAATAGGAAATTGTCATCTCACATGCCATTGCCAGGTGAAGCGTTTCTATGGAAAAAAATGCATTTACTTGGTTTTTAATTTCGGTTTAAACGATAACAACTTATTATTTCAAAGGTTCAATTTCAAGTTTATGGTAGAAGAACCTTAAAAAGTATTAAATCCTTACCTAAGTTTGCGCAATGAAAACGATTATCTGTACGAAACCTTTTTTCGCTTTTGATTATCTCATCCAGTGTTTTTAGAGCTGGAGATAGGCAATTGTTCACTTGATTTTCAAACTCAGCAAACTCAAACACTGACAACAGCCGTTTGGCATTTCCCAGATGGTCTTGAAATATATTGACAGAATCCATGAGCACTTGCTTCATTGATCCATTTTCTTCATTGTTCAACGAAATGATTGCTTCCACCCGAGCACAGTTGCACTTCCTCTCTAGTGCAAGATCCTTGCATCCAGTTATGGTTTCAACAAGTTTCTCAATTTCGTCAAGATTTAAATTTTCCCGTCCTCGTTGTTGATTACCCATGAGACATGCAACTACGCTGGGTTTACGAAAAAGAGCCCGATCACGGTGGACTTCCTTTAAAACATCGCTATAGAATTTAACATGCTTGATGGCAACGTCATCTCCATTACTAAAGTCGAAAACAAAATTCCCATGCTTCCCAGTAAAGCAGCAAAAAAAATCTTCCGTTTTTCCGCCACGCATTAGTTCACGCACAGCTTCTCGTTTCCACAAAAGATACTTTTCCTGCTGCTTGTAATCTCGCGCCACGTGCACTACTATTTCAATAACGTTTTCTACATTCAAATTTTCAAAATTGGATACCGCAGCTGACATTTTTAAGGTTTGACCAAATTCATATAATACAACAAACACACCGAAGTTTAAATTCCCAAATTCCAATCTTAAAAAGTTACAAAAGTTGTCACTAAACAAATTTATGTCTTGGGGGAAAATAACAAATCGCGAAGCAGTTTTTGTCTTGCATCGACTGCAAAATTTCTTGTTTATCACCACTTCATAACCCTTGCAACAATGCCGCTGCAAATCACGTTTCGTTGGGCTGGAGGCATCCAAAAAACTTAAGGCATGGTCAACTCCCTTAAGAATAAATTTTCGTACTTCATCAAACGGTATTCTTTCGTTCACTGAACCAGAGGTAACAAGTATGGACATTGGCATGTTGTTAAAATACCCAAATCTAACCTCAGCAATATTTTTATCCAATAAAGATTTTGCTCCTTTAAAATCCTTTTGCTTTTTAAGTGTAATGGTTATATTTTGTGGCAGTATCCACATTATTTTCTCAGCACAAAATGTGAAATCCTCGTACAAACATACTAAACCATCCAGAGCCAATCGGTTTTGTAATTCTGCGGCCATTTTGTGCTTCGGTTTAGTTAGCTTCAACACTTACTTCCCAACATCTATTGCTTACATTTACAACAAACTAAACAAAAAAAAACTTCATCTGAGACTTCACTTAACCACAACATCAGCAAACTTAGCATATTCGCTCACACCTGCGATAAAGTATCTCTCTACGTAGAGTCAAGTCGTGTAAAAATCCACACACATTTAATAACTCCGAAATGACTTACATAAAATGCACCATTAAAACTTTGCGAAAACAAGACCAAGCTCAAGCTCAAAATTAAATTCTCCAAAAAGAGAAGGGACCTAAGCAATTAAATTTTATTGACAAGACCGGAGCACAATTTTCCACAACTTTTTCAAATCTAAACAATTTTTGAATTTGAACTTCTTATAAAATCAACCAAGCTCCACAGAATATCTAACAGATACAGTAATATAACTTTGCGAAAACTAGACCAAGACTCAGTCAAGTTCTCAACAAACAGAACGAACCCAAGCAATTGAAAATATTAGCCAAAAATGAAATGACCCCAGAACACATTTCTCCACAATTTTCACAAAACTAAATATACTTTTTCGATTTTCCAACGACCAATGCATAAATTTGGTCCAAAAGAGTAAATGCCTTTGAATTTCCCACAATCGCTATCAGTATTTTGAATGTACCACGCCTGAATCCAGTCGTGAATGTGAATTAAATGTCGCCGAAAAATTAAGCGGGACTAGATCTTTTCTCATTAGTAGGTTCATTTTGTCTTTGAAACTTAAAATACTTATAACGGCGATTTTAAAACGCACCTCACGACAGAAGCTGAGCTCAGCCTGAGTCAAGCGAAGTATTCGGCATCCATCTCTCATGGCTTAAATTTCCAGACAAATTTCGACAAGGACTAAGCTTTGCTTTAATTTAACTGAGCCTTTGTCATGCTTCTCAACAGGCTTAAATTTTGACATTTATATTCCAACAAAGGCTAAGCTTAGCCGAAGTCCAGCTGAGCCATTGTCGCTCACCACTGGCTTAAATTTTGTCAGGTATATTTCAACAGAGGCTAAGCTTAGCCGACGTCCAGCTTAGCTCCTGTCGTTCACCACGGGCTAAAATTTTGCCATATGTTTCTAGACGTAGACGGAGGTAAGCCCAAGTCCGACAGAGGGCAGTTGCTAGAATGGTACATTATTTTGAATTTACTAGTCCTGAATCCTCGTATAAATTAACTGTGTGAAATTTTTTGCGGCGTCGCAAGGCTGGTTTTCTCTTTGTAATTCAAAAATTATTATGACGGCGATTATTTTGGATTTATAAAGATTGGCCAAAATGACGAAGCTCTTGTTTGCATAGAACACATTGCTTCCTATTTCAGTAGAGATAAATACAAAACAAGTTAGTCTGACAAGGGGCAGATCAAGCGAAGGTTTAATTGACACTACTCTTTTAATCATGCAATTCGGCTGGAATGAGATCTTGTAGGACCAAAGTGAAGCCTAGTTTAAGCCAAAATAATAATTTTCCCAAACATGCCAAAGATGATTGCTATTTAAGGATTAGTCGGAAGCAGACAGAACTCAGTTGTAATCCAAATTAAGTTTTTGCAGTAAACTGAAGAGTAAACTGGCATTTTATTGTGTTTCCTGTAATGTAGTATAAATTACACATCCATGTTTATTTCAGATTGCTTTGACTGAAAATCAATTAGCATTTTATTTATTAAATAGTGTTTTATTTTCACATTGGTAAAAATTATCAGATAAGCCAATTTACAACTAATGTGCCCCGTGAAACTCTTTTGTTGCAATTGTAATCTAGGATAGTACAAATATGACATTTAATGACAACTATTAAATCAAGCGAAGGGGATACCTTCATAAGACTAGAAACATTACAAAATCAGATTGATAACATTCAAGACTTCACATGAAACGGTTAGTTTCCGGTTATTATAAACTAATTCTCACTCATTCTTACCACTGCTTCCTTACAGCAATTTAAAGTCATTTGATATGCACTATTCTTGAGTTTTTGTAAATCTTCTTCGTTACATTTAAAATACTCATTGTTTTGTTCGACAACGCTATTAATAAATTTGATGTACCAATCATTAAAAGAAGTTTTTTGTACTGAGATGAATTTCAAATTTGATAGCATTTCTAGTGTGGGCATTATTTGTTTCACATTTAAGTTTTTTAACGAATGATAGATAGCAATATCAGTTAACCGACTAGGTTCAGTGATGTCTTGATCCAATTCCAGTTCTCCATCATCAACGATGCCTCTCATTAGTTCCACAAATCGAGGAATGACGTGTTTACAAAAATTGAGTTGTATTTTCAATCCGCCAACTGAGCTTATTACCTTAAAAATCAATACAATTATCATATCATTATTTAAGTAAATCATACCTTGACTAAAGCATTCTAAGGTTTTATACTTACGCCAGCTCTTTTTGACAAAATTTCCCAACAGAATGCGTCAGATAATAAATCAAAGTGAGATTTCTTGATTTCCACAATAATCCTCCTCCATTCATTGTCTGTAAACTCACGCAACGTGTGGTTTGTTCCATAGCCTGTTGGATTTGGAAGCCTGGAAAGTTGAAAGTTTATTAAACTTTATAATTAGTAACATACGTTTATTCGAGATATTTAAATTAAAAGGTAGCTTACAGTACTCCATAGGGTAAAAATATTGGGTTATTGTACAATGAATTTCCCATATTTCGTTTTTTAGGCGGAAGGGTATGTTCCTCATCTACCGGAAGGCGCTTACACTTTGATACTACGGAAACAGACTTGGTGGTTACCATTGCCGTGGACAAACCGGCCGATATCCTCTGTTGAATACCATCAGCATTGAAATTTCGTTTCTTATTCAAGGGTAAATGCTCGTTTTCATATCCTTGGGTGCTTTCTGTAGTTAATTGGCGATGCGATTGCTCAGAATTTTTGAATGGTAATTTCTCTTCCATAACAACTTCTTCTATTGCAGATTCTTTTGTAACAGCTTCTTCCATTACAGATTCTTCCATAACAGCCTCTACTCTAACAGCCTCTACTGTAACAGCTTCGTCCGTAACAGCTTCGTCCGTAACAGCTTCGTCCGTAACAGCTTCCTCTGCAACAGCTTCTTCCGTAACAACTTCGTCCGTAACAGCTTCGTCCGTAACAGCTTCCTCCGTAACAGCTTCCTCCGCAACAGCTTCCTCCGCAACAGCTTCCTCCGCAACAGCTTCATCCGTAACAGCTTCGTCCGTAACAGCCTCTTCCATAACCGCGTCTTTTTCGTCATGCTTTAGTTTAGCCTGTAAAATTCAACAATCAATAATAGTTCAGTTCAATAGCTATTCCTTTTTCACTGACAAGAAGTTTGGTGTTCATTTGAAATCTTACTATATCCCGCCTTTCCTCACGACCCCAATCACAAATCGTTTCGGCATCGATTAAAAGTTGAGCGTACCAATCATGTCCAAGCATTCCATCTTTCACTGCCTCCGTTAGCCGGTCCAAGAAATTTTTATGAGTTCTATCTGGTCCACCAAAATAACCAAGAAACTTTCTAAATTCATACCCAAATGCAGTCCTTGGCCTGACTTTTGACGCGGCCTCCGCAATACGTTTAATTTCATCTGAGTGGCCTCGGCCGGATTGAGATCCGATTTGCCGAACTTCGCTGTTGCTTCCTTCAATGCCACTTTCAGTGAAGTCGACTCTTGTTGCCGGTTGTGAAGATGGATCAGAAACAATCAGTTTTTCTTTGGACTTTTTCAACTCGTTCGCATACTTCTGTCTGACCTCTATAGGACTAAACCTTGTAAGCTGTAAAATTATATGCATTTTATTAAATCTTTTTAAATGATGCATCCAGCAATTGCAAATATTTGTACAAAACTGATAACAATCCTTACGTTTGAATCCTCCCGTAAAACATTCCACTTAATATGACCGGCGCCGTGCTTTAATTTATATTTTTTAACCGCATCGTGTAGTTCGAGTACTTCACTGTACTCCCAGTGTTTTCGATTGTTCATACTGGACCGACTAAAAATGGACCGACTTAATATTTGCCACGCAAGTTCGTGTAAAACACACAACAAAATAACCAGTTTCCACAAAACTAATAACTGAATTAATTAGCTTCTTGAAAAAGCAAAATAGCTAACAGGTACACTAATATAACTTTGTGAAAACTAGACCAAGACTAAGTCAATTTCTCAACCAACACAACGAACCCAAGCAATTGAAAAAAACGCCAAAAATATAATGACACCAAAACAAATTTCTCCACAACTCTTTCAAAACTAAATATACTTTTTCGATTTTTTACGAGCTATGCATAAATTTGGTCTGCAAGAGTAAATAAATTTGAATTTCCCACAATCGAGATCAGTATTTTAAATTTACCATGCCTCAATCCGAGCGTGAATCTGAATTCAATACCGCCGAAAAATTTGGCGGTATTGATTGGTAGGTTCATTTTGTCGTTGAAACTTAAAAATACTTAGAACGGCGATTTTGAAACGCACATCACGACAGAAGCTGAGCTTAGCCTGAGTCCAGCGAAGTCTTAGTCATCCATCTCTCATAGCTTAAATTTCCAGACAAATTTCGACATAGACTAAGCTTTGCTTTAATTCAACTGAGCCTTTGTCATGCTTCTCAACTGGCTTAAATTTTGGCATTTATATTCCGACAAAGGCTAAGCTTAGCCGAAGTCCAGCTGAGCCATTGTCGCTCACCACTGGCTAAAATTTTGTCTGGTATATTTCAACAGAGGCTAAGCTTAGCCGACGTCCAGCTGAGCCATTGTCGCTTACCAATGGCTTAAATTTTGGCAGGTATATTTCAATAGTGGCTAAGTCTTTTCATCGTTTAGCAATGGCTAAATGCTGCGAAATAGATTAGCTTTAAAATTTTGCCTTCGACAGTTAAAATATTTAGTAGACCATTTCTAAACATGTAGACCAGAGATTAGACCTCCAACAGAGCCGTTTTTCTAAACGAAAGCAGATTTGTTCGTTTCTATTCGCTCATTGAAATATTTGTTTAAACGATCAAAAAATGAAAGAGAAAATGTACCGCGAACAGAAGCTTTGTTGGAATTAAAGCAGCTTTAGCTAATGGCTTCGCAGGTTGAGAATTAGTGAACCACGACTGATATAAAAGACCAGAAAGTAGACCCAAAAAAAGACTATGAGCAGAGGTTATGCCCGCACAAAATACGCTTTGGTCTGTTGGCTTTGCTGGTTGAAATATTTAGTGAACCTAACCTAAAAATCTAACCTGAAAAGTAGAATAAAAACGGAGGCTTTGCCTGCACCAAATACGCTTTAGTCTGTCAGCTGTGCTGGTTGAAATATTTAGAGAACCAGAACTAAAAAGCTAGACCAGAAACTAGACCAGAAAGTAGACTATAAACAGAAGCTATGCCCGGACAAAATACACTTTGGTCTTTCGGCTTTGCTGGATAAAATATATTTAGTGAAAAATGGCTAAAAATCTAGTCCAGAAAGTCGACCATAAGCAGAGGCTATGCCCGAACAAAATAAGCTTTGGTCTGTTGGCTTTGCTGGTTGAAATATTTAGATAACCAGGTCTGAAATTCTAGACCCGAAACTAGACCAGAAAGGAGACCAGAAACAGAAGCTATGCCCAGACATAATACACTTTGGTCTTTTGGCTTTGCTGGTTGAAATATTTTGTGAACCAGGTTAACAAATATAGACAAGAAAATAAACCGGAGGGTAGACCATGACCAGAAGCAGTGCCCGAACAAAACACGCTTTTGTCTACAGGCTTTTCTGGTTAAAATATTTGGATAACCAGGTCTGCAATTCTGGACCCGAAACTAGACCAGAAAGTAGACCAGAAACAGAAGCTATGCCCGAATAAAATACACTTTGGTATTTTAGCTTTGCTGGTTTAATTGTTTTGTGAACCAGGTTTACAAATCTAGACCAGAAAGTAAACCGGAGAGTAGACCATGAGCAGAAGCCTGGCTCGAACCAAAGAAGATTTACTTTTTTGTGGTTTAAATATAACTGGCTTAAATTTAGCCGGACTAGATCATTATTGATTTGTAGGTTCATGTTGTCGTTGAAACTTAAAAATACTTAGAACGGCGATTTTGAAACGCACATCACGACAGAAGCTGAGCTTAGCCTGTGTCCAGCGAAGTCTTCGTCATCCATCTCTCATGGCTTAAATTTCAAGACAAATTTCGACATGGACTAAGCTTTGCTTTAATTCAACTGAGCCTTTGTCATGCTTCTCAACTGGCTTAAATTTTGGCATTTATATTCCGACAAAGGCTAAGCTTAGCCGAAGTCCAGCTGAGCCATTGTCGCTTACCAATAGCTTAAATTTTGGCAGGTATATTTTAATGGAGGCTAAGCCTTTTCATCGTTTAACAATAGGTAAATGTTGGGAATTAGATTGGCTTCGAAATTTTGCATTCGCCAGTTGAAATATTTGGTGAACCTGGTCTAAAAACCTCAACCAGAACGTAGATTAGATAATAGACCATGAGCAGATTCTTTGCTTGGACAAATTACGCTTGTGTCCCTTGGCTTTACAGGTTGAAATATTTTGTAAACAAGGTCTACAAATCTAGACCAGAAAGAAAACCGGAGAGTATACCATAAACAGAGGCTGTGTCCGAACAAAATACGCTTTGGTTTGTTGTTGGGTTCGCTGGTTGAAATATTTGGGGAACCAGGTCTGAAATTCTAGACCCGAAGCTAGACCAGAAAGGAGACCAGAAACAGAAGCTATGCCCGGACAAAATACACTTTGGTCTTTTGGCTTTGCTGGTTGAAATATTTTGTGAACCAGGTTTACAAATATAGACAAGAAAATAAACCGGAGGGTAGACCATGACCAGAAGCAGTGCCCGAACAAAATACACTTTGGTCTTTTATCTTTGCTGGTTTAAATGTTTTGTGAACCAGGTTTACAAATCTAGACCAGAAAGTAAACCGGAGAGTAGACCATGAACAGAAGCTGGGCTCGAACCAAAGAAGATTTACTTTTTTGTGGTTTAAATATAACTGGCTTAAATTTAGCCGGACTAGATCATTATT
>JAQFZH010002024.1:0-18252 GCA_034695485.1 Entomobrya nivalis
TTCCTATTCCCGTCGATTCCCTTCAGTTCCCGTCGATTACCTATTCGAGGTTTGGCTTTAATGAGGCTTCCCCTTGAATTCCAGTTGCTAATCTTTATTTTGTACTATCTTTACACTTTAATTGGGGGGTTTCTACTTTAATTGGGGGGTTCCCACTTTAATTGGGGGGTTTCCTATTTAATTCTGTCATATTAACTGACAAAGAACAGAGAATTCAAAGTTGTCATACACCAACATACTTCGTCTCATCATGAAATGAAGAACATACAGCTGGCAAGAGACGCAGCGAATACAACGCTCACATTACGTCATAGAACGGCTTGAAGTAAAATACATTGAGAGTACCACTCGCATGCATAGAAAAAAGGAAACCACAGAGAATTTTTTTTGTGATATAGATTCACTACTCATTTAAGTTATTATAGATTGTGCATTCATTCATTAGAAAAAAAACTGAAAGTCATCATCTCAGCGGTTTCCCGGACTGTCTGTAAGATTCTGGCATTTGTCCAAAATGACTGCAAGCAATCTGGCAACCCGGAAGATGATTAATTCAATTCAAAATGTTTTTAGATTCGCCACAGGTGAAAAGAATTGTATAATTTTTAAATAGTTATCCTTAAATATATTTTGAAACCGGATGAATAGAAAAATTACACAGTAAAATGTTTCAAATATTCTACAATATGTATTTATTTTCCTGTTTTTCTTTCTTTTTCCTGCATGGTCAGCAGAGTAAATCTTAAAGTGAATGTTGTGCACAGTAATGTTTATGTTAAATATCATGGAAGATATGAATACATTTTTTGGTTTGGAAAATTAGATGAATGCAGTAATTCAGGAAATACACATTTTCATCTAAAAAAATTGTTCTACTTTCAGGGGTATTAAACTTAGGCTTTAATGAATCAAGTGCATTTCCCGTTGGATTCGCTCAGGGCTTTTAAAAATCTAAATCGTTTGAGTAAAGGGGGGAAAATATGCTTATATCATTCTACGGCCATGCTTGGATGCGCCCATGCCACGCTTAATCTTTTCATAACATGTCTTCATACTCTACAATGAACTTGAGAGATCAGATACATACCTACTTATTATTAGCAAAATTTTGTGTGGTTTGATGTTCCCCTGTAGAAAGAAAATGGTTTGAATTTTCATACACACACATAATACAAGTAGCACGCAGGCAGGCAGATAGGTATAATATGTTGGAATTTTTAAATTTTGAGGTTCAATGCTTTATATTTATTTTCGTAGACATTGCCTCTGTGTCCCACTTGTCAGCGATTTCCAATATTGGAAGCGATCCTGTCAAGTGTAAATTTTGTGTAAGCACACAAGCAACTTGAATTCGTTTGAAAAGCTAGAACTAATCAAACTTTATAAACGGTTCATTGCTTTTAGACGGTGTTAAGTACATAATATGTCTGGGTGTATATTTTCTTATAAATGGGTTTGGTTGGATGATGTAACATGTCAGATAACTAAGTTTAACCATTAAAAGTCATTTGTCACACTGGCAGATGTGGTTTCTTTCTTCCAGTCAGCTAGCCACCGAAGTGACACAGCAGAAGATCCCTTTCGACTTTAAAATCTCAGACTTTATGATGCAAGCAGATTTTAAGTGTTTGCCAACATCTCCGACTATTATACATTAAAGGATTACAAACAATTTATGTAGGCAGACATGAACATGAGTTTTTGTAAATAAAAGGATTTTTACTTTTTACCCAAAACCAAGCCATGTTCATGTAAAATGAATCTTTTTACGACACAAAATAACCACACCTGCTGATAATCATTGTAAAACAATGAATTAGCAGTGGATCTACTTCGTGTGTTAATGTCGAGACCTTTTTATGTGTTACTGTTTTAATGCTCTTGTGAGAAATAAACTTCCTGGAATGCCAAACACGACATAACACTTTTACCTACGACTTGTAAGCGATCTCTTTTGTTTCAAATATCGAAAGAAGAGAACAGTAGGTAGTATAGTTAATAGCATGAGTAAGCCAATTTTTCGGGCTGCTGTTTTTATTTTGTGGGAAATAAAAGCAAACAAAAGGTCGTGATTGTCTTAAATGCAAGTTACATACGCATTTAGGCATTATAAACTATAATCTATTCTACCATCTTTTTCAAATAAACTATTTATTGTTTAGGTAGTTTTTAAGCATAAACTCAAAAGTCTAAATACACCCACAGAGCTACAAATAATAAAGAGAGGAATATCAAGCTAAACAAAG
Source organism: Entomobrya nivalis (assembly GCA_034695485.1). Classification (NCBI taxonomy): domain Eukaryota; kingdom Metazoa; phylum Arthropoda; class Collembola; order Entomobryomorpha; family Entomobryidae; genus Entomobrya; species Entomobrya nivalis. Next base: position 2,247 of record JAQFZH010002024.1, read on the forward strand.
GTCAAAATTTGCGTGGTCGGATAAGCTCCGCCTTCCATAGTGTTAAGCTTGACAACCACAAGGTATCCAATGAAACATAAGCTTGTGGGGGGGTTTCCGGGGGGGGTCTCATAACAAACTTTGGCTCCTCCTACTGACCACGCAAATTAGGAACTTAGCTACATTACTATTCCTCTCTTTATTATTTGTAGCTCTGTGAATACACCAGCTAAATTGTCTTGGTTAAATATTTTGAGCTCTTTCATCTTTTTCTATGCTTATTTCTTAGTATTTATTGCATCACTCGTTTAGAGGTAATTTGTCTCACAACGCCCTTTTTACTTGAGATGTTGCAATTGTATTATGCGAGAGAAAAATCAGGGAATTAGTAACAAAAATTTAGCGAATTAACGGCTAGATAAAGTAATATAGCGTGAATAGAATATACCTACATTATATAATATACTTGATAGGCAGTATAAAAAACCTGTGTCATTCATTACTCGGCTAAATTTGACTTGGGAGTAATTACGGAACATTTAAATCGTACATACGGGTGCGTAAAGGAATGCTCATAATTTTATTATCGAATTAAATTCAGGGTTGAGACTTATCTATTCGCATTAATAGTAAAACCATGATGCAAGTAAAACTTGTTATAATTACTTTGGATGCTGGTAGTAATATTATTTATTAAAAGGTTCACTTTTTCGAAATAGTGTAGTGCCAAGCCCCCTTGTTTTATTTTTCCTCCCTGAACTCTCCAAAAGTGAGAGATTAATCGTTTTTACAATAACTTAAAGATTTTTGGATTATGGTAAGTTAATGATTGATGAAAAATTGCAAAAAGTACTCAATGAATCATAGTTATCTTATAATGTACGCAGGTAGACAAATCATGTTACGTTAAATTTTTATAAGAACTAGGAATGCAGAGTTGTAAAAATATTGCCGTTTTCTAGTTTTGTACACACTTAATCACTTGGTTATAATGTATGCACACACAAAACGCATTTTTAAGAGGAATTATGTGGAAAATTCGTGAAAGTGTAAACATTTAAATCATTTTCGTACACAGCTTTTAACTTGTATTTATTTTCTTTTACAAGTTTGCCGGCATTGTTGTGCTTGACCACATATGTGGAATACTAATTTGCGAGAACAATTGTCAAGATTAGCAGCACCTCAAAAACAACCTTTATGCAATCATTAATTACCGCCAAGATACAAAGATGTTCAGTAGTGAAGAGGAGAATACGTTCGTATAAATAAAGGGTGATTGATAATTCCTCAGACTTATTTAAAGTTTGAATATTTTGCTTGTACATTATGCAAAGACAATAATCCTGGTATAGTTAAAAACTACGTTTTTTGTAGTACAAAACCATATACGAACATATCTGTAAACCACTACACACTTGAGATAATGACGATTGACCAACCGATGAAAAATATAGTTTTTCCTGAGTCAAAAAATTAGGATTTTAATTTTTGTTGTGCGAGTTTTACATCTCCCCCATTGGAAGCAATCCAAAAGTCAAGGGCAGCAAATGATCACTATGAATAGTACTTTCAAGATCACTTCCAACTTCAATGTTATCAGTTCTCATTTTAGTAAACAATCACTAAACGCCAAAAAGGCAGAAAAACATTGTTCCACAACAACACGATATGATTTTTTACAGCTTAGTCGTAACCACAAAAGTAGTTTTGCATTGAGTTGTAGAGAAAAACGTCCTCTTTACGATGGTTATCACTAAATATTTGGTGAACGTGTACAAAAGCAGTTACTCCTGAAAAACTCGGCTCAAAAATTCTAATCTCAAAAAATTTCTTCATTAGGAAAAATCTAAAATAACCAACATTGTCAAAATGTTTGATTTGTAAAGGAAGAATGATGCATATTGAAAACTTTGATCCTATTCGAAAGCTGACATTTTGGGGAGTAAGATAGGGTCCATAACTAGCAAAATATACATTAAACTTAATTACACGGCGTTTGGAAAGAAACACATCGTTTTAAAAATTGGGAAAAACAACTTTTCAGAAACATTTTTTAAAGTCCTTAAAATATGTTCCCAATTAATTTGGGTGATGTTTTCGTCATCAAGTTTTGTAGCCCTGAAAACGTAGTTTTAAAATGTGCCCAGACTTTTGTTCTTAAATTATTTCGCAGGAAAATGTTCAAACTTTATAATAGTCCGAGGAATTTTCAATCACCCTTTAATTAATATACGTGTAAAAACGAGCAAAGTTGTTGGATGTGATGTACGCTTGTACGTTTTACAACAAACCCGAAGCGTGCTTCTATATTGTCTTTTCATTTGGATGAAGACGAGGGTTCAAAAGATCAGTACTAACGTGCGCTTTTTTGTAAAAAAAAACCATAGTGCACAATAATTGGTCATTTTGAGGGAAATTGACCTGAAGCATATTATTGCAAGCAAGACTGTAACTTGTTGCATTTTGGTCTGCGGTAGGTTACTTTATTCAGGCTTTAGAAAAAATCACGCTTGAAAATGCGTTTCAAACATTAAATGTAAATCAATTCCTTCTGTCACATTAAATTAAGCTGAATAACATAATCAACCGTTTAATCTGTGAATGCTTACTACAAATGGCTCACTTACCAAAAAAAGTAAGCTGGTTTATACCATTCATAAAATAGAAAAACACAACAAAAAATGTCACATAGGTTTGGCCATCGTACGAAAAATTGTAATCACCGTACAAGATGCTGCTGGTACAAGTTTATGAATTTATTACCAGAATTTAGCATCATTGTTTTAAGGTACTTCCTTTGAACTTTCAAGAATGAAGAGAACAATTTTATAAAGTTATTCACAGTCAAGGACTTGTCGAATTGTATCGTATAAACTTATAATGATTTTATACAATATTGTCGCGCAGTCCCTGTGAAACACAACATTTCAAGCTATATATTACTTGCCTTGTTACAATTTTCAAGATTATTGAACGCTTAGATATAAGGCGACAGTAAACGTGGAGTAAATAATAGAAATATACAATCAAACAGTTTGTCAAAAATCAAGAATGAAAATAGGAATAAATGGGATCAAAAATCAAACAAGTGTAACGAAAAATCATTATTTCTAGGTTATCATCACTGTTTGCTGTATAGTATTTTGCATAGTAGTAGTAAAGATAAAAAAGTTATCATGGTTCTTTACACTTTTTTTTTGCTTGACTGTCTTCTTTAAAATCAAAAGTGAAATGATTTTCGAACAAGTAAATTTATATTTTCCTTTCTGAAGGATATAATGGCTGAAAAACAGACTACGCAAATAATATTTGTGCTTAATCGATACGCAAGTTTACATCCGAAAAATGGTAGCAGATATATACAAGTCAACACAGCAATTGTTAAAAACGTATACCAGCTTTTGAAACACTTGTTGCGTTCGATTGTTTCATGTCGTTGTAAACTTTACTGTTCTTGTTTTTTCTTCAATATTTGAAAGCACGTGGTAGTAAAAAGGAAATGACCACATCATGCTACTTGCCTATTAAAACAACAAACAATACAATTGAATCTTTGAACTATACGAAATGACTGAAAACCAAGTTGTATTTGTACTTTGTTCAAATGCCGCAGACACGAATGCAGGTAATTCCGGTTTGTTTGTAAGCAAACGCCCACCACCATCCCAGACATTACTTTAATGCTTACATGCAATCCATTATGAGCTGGCTTTAAACCATTAGTGAGTTTGGAAATGCAATGAACGACTTTTTGTGTTATTTGGCCATCTAAGAAATATGTCAAGTCAATAAACTAGTCTTAAACTTTCGAATGATTTTAAAGCTGCAAGATGCTTACCTCACCAGTTGCCGTGGCGCGTTTTAATAATATGTTTTCCAAAGAAGTGGTTCCATTAGCGTATCCTACACGTGTATCATTTTCGAAACATAACCGATAAATTTAGAGCTTACTACAGACGTAAACCTTTAATGAAAAAAATATGTATAAAAAGTTTTATAGGATCATACGTCTTTTTTGCGCATCTTTCTGAGAATATTAGGCTAAACCTTAAGTCAAGCAACCCTAGTTAGGAATTGCACTAAATATTTTTAATTGCTTGAATGCATTTTAGTGCATGTGATGCATACATCCTTAGGGGTATTTTTTCTTGAACTTAACTGACAAAAAGGTTTGCATTTATAATAGGCATTTAATGACAATGTCCGTGAACTATTAAAGCTCCTAAAATTTCTATTTGATTATGACCACTACTAATAAGCGCCCTTGAAATTAAAGCAACTGCTACCGGCATCATATCATCTTCTATAAACGTGCACTTCTGCTACAACTCACTATAATTACAGCTTACTGTCGTGAAGTCTGTCTCGCTCTCGTAGTAAAATTCATTTAAATTTCGGGGATGATATATTACTTTCAGTTGACCACTTTTATACTTCACTGACTAGTTGCTAAACTGAAACAATAAAATTGTTCAGCAATAGAGGCGATGATGATGATGAGCCAGCAATATTCCACTTTTTCGTGTGCGTACAATGCACTAAGCCGATGCACAAAAACGTATCTCTGTTGCCATCATCCCATCAACATTTACTATATCATTCCCACCTTGTAGCAAGCAATTACAGGTAGAGCAGTAGTATAAAGAAGATCATCATCATCAGCAACACCGTCATCGTCATTATTACTCACAAGTCCAAGGAACTCTCGAGGAGACTAAACCACTTTCGCCTTTTTTCAATCAACATCGCCAACAACACAAGGAATGTTGACAATTGACCATGTAATGTTTAACCTACTTTACATACTTTGGCGTAGTTATCATCATTGTTGCGTTTCTATCATCTATCATCTTTATATCAGTCAGTCAAAAAACTTCTTCATAATCATGAAATTAGGTATTTTATATACCTGTTTTGTTTTTAATAATCAGCTACATTGTGTCGCTCGCTACCGACTTCTTTTTTTGCTCTGGCACTCTCTGTTCAAACTAAGGAAATCGTAAAGTGCAGTGACTTCTATTAAGAAACTCTCATCAACACGTTTTTTTTACTATTATTTCTCCGTTGTGTGATGTTGCTGATGATGTGATGTTGATGGCAATCATTGCCTTATAATTTGATGTTTATCGGCAAAATATTTTTATTACTAGCCCAGTCAACTGAGCCCATCTCACCATCAAATTCTTGTCATATCAAAGCATTATGATGTTATGCAAATGTAATATGAAAGCAGAGACACTTCGAGTGCATTAATTCTAACACAGTTGATAAAAAGAAATTGTGACAAATGCCAGAAAAGCGATTTGGCTTACGATTTGCAGATAACAGCATAAACTTTATTACAGTTGAAGATGACAAGTCAATTTCGAATTGCTTACCTGTAAAATAAACAATAAAACAATCATTTAGATTATATTCAATGCTTTAAAATTTGTCATGAAATAGTAAAAATGTTTGCTTAGCTAAGCATGCTAAATACATTAAAGTTTTAAAAGGAAGCAAAGAAAAAAGTAAACGTTTAACTAATAATTATAAATAAACTGTATTATGTTTATTTAAAGCACATGAAAATTCATTTTTAATCATAAAGCAATGCTTTGGGATCCAGAAAGCATAAGTCAAGTCCCAACAGTCCCAAGGCGTTATTCTATTTTTACCCTATTTACTTTCCCTTTTCAAGTTAAATTTTCTTCCAGGGTTATTGTTCCCTTGTCATGGTTTGCTATAATTTCGAGAAGCAACCTTTTCTTTTTTTGTTAACATCAACCAACCGCTAGTGAAATCTGACCGCATTCCAGGGTTGAGATCGAAAGTTGTCAAGTCTAAAATTAGCACATTTGTTGGTACTGTAGTGCGAGAAGGCGGTGCACAAAAGAATATTTCCTTTTGACTTATTATTATTACCTGTACTTATGTTTAAATTGTAATAGAAATAATGACGTACACTCCGCAGAGCTGGGAACCCCCTTGACACCTGGTTTGAGATTTGATCTCATGAAAGTATCTCCTTTCTTATCAGATCTGTGTAGATACATTTATGTTAGTTTGTAGGAATAAATTACACCAATGTAATAATATTGTATGCATGATATGATGTTTCATTCTCGCTCTCTTATCTCGTGAGAATCAGAAATGTCTTAAGCTGTTTGTAAAAAATAATAAAAACAAATCTGAGCTCACAACAAAATAATAACACTCATTCAAAGAATTTTTTTCATGTTTTCATCTAAGTAGCTGTCAAAAACCTCACAATAACTGCAATTTTAGCAACTTGCTTTAACTTTATATATTGCATCTGCAATCATTCATAAATATGAACCATCCACGTTTATATTTAAAAACCAAAAAGGAATAGACGTGAAAAAAATGACTCAACATGGACGAATTATTAGTAGTACTTGAAATTACAGTGCTGACGGGAATGTCCATTTTAATATTATTAATTAAATATAACATATAACGTGAATTCTGGTGGTGTCATCACAAAAAGCTGCCCAGCAGCCAAATATTTCGAAAGGAATGTTCCCAGTTGGAAGGAAACATGCAGAAAAGGCTTGGTTGTCCATCATCTTCTCATCATGATTACTGTCATTATCATTTTTTCAATATTTTATGTGTAATCATGTTTTTTGAATTGCAGCCAAAACCAATACATGCTGTTTTTTTACTTCTTAACTACAACCTGCAAGTTTACAGCAATATGCACTTAATACGGAGTCATCATTATGAATCATAGCTCAAATAAACTTGTAAAACAAATTATGCTCTTATGCATTAGCATAATAAGCACTTATAATTTAATAATAAATAATCACCACATAAGCATGCATACCTTCATAAACAATGTCTTCAAGTTACGATAATTATGACCTGCTGAGGAATATATAGCAGAAAAAAATACAATTGACCAGGACATTGAAAGGCCAGTATAAAACGAAGGGAATTCGATCTCTCTCTTAACAGTAATTTTGTTGGAATTACAGATAAACCTACTTTTATTTATGCAATAAAGAAACCACCGGGAAAGAAATAAGAAAGTCATTTTAACGAAATGGGGCATTACCATTAACCTAGGTATGCATATTTTTATTACCAGAATTTTCCAAAGGAGTTTATTTGTTAGTAGTTTTTTTGCACGTAAAGTGTATAATCTTTAAGTACATCTTACTTTACAAGCCGACTAGCTATATGCAAAGTGTAAACATTCCTTTGATAATCGTTATTGCAGGGTTTATAGATACTTTTGAAACCTTGTTTAGCCTGTCAAAGCTTCATTTGATTTTTGCTCTACAAATTGATCAGAACAAATGGAAGAGTGTACGTGACCTCACTTAATGTTAGGTGTTATGTGGTAACTTGCTTGAAAACATGAAGTCTCACAGGTTGCTTAAAATATACTCAATCTCCGCCTCAACATTTATAAATCTTTTCTCGAGTTCAAATCTTGATAGGGTTGGTTTTTCGAAGGTGTGCAAGAGAAATTAGCATTCATTATGTCAGTGAGCTTATAATCACTATTGTTTAAAGAATATGTGCTTAAGCTTTTATGTCTTTAAGAAAAGTACAAAAACATCATTGGAAATTATTGTACCAGACAGTTTAGGTGAGAATGAGAGAAAATCCGGCGTGTTGTCGTGAGACACTTCTTTTTTAAACGTATTAACTGGTACCACCAAAAAAGAAAACGTGTTTTGCAATTTTTTTTTGGTCATCTCCGTCATTTGAAAATTCTACCTTGAGGCAGCAAAAAGAGAAAATTTGCATGCTGCTCATCAATGCGTCTTTTGGTCGTAATCATCGTCATGATTATCAGTGTATTTGGTACTGCTCACTCATCATGTATCGTGTATCGGATTTAAAATTTATTATTACAGTGGGCTCATAATAGTAAATCGTATGCTTACAGACTATCATAACGATACGATTATTACCATTATCACTCTTTTTATCTGTTGTACTGTGCGAGCGAATAAAAATTCACTTACTCAAGTATAAAAACAGCGCCAATTGGTTTTACACATTAGCGCTTAACGTGTGTTTACTTGTAAAACTGTCTTGCAAGTTGCAAAAAGAAGATTGATCAATTTGATCGATTCACGAAAGATACGTTGCTCTTGCTCGACTTAAATATACATCATTTTCAAAGGTTCATCGTAATACTTATCGGTGGTAGGCCATTGATTTTTTTGCGGTGATGGGTAAATTAAACGAAGGGAAAATAGATATTTTTTATTTTTGTTCCGCCCTTTTAGTATTCATGTGGAGCAAAAAAGTAGTTCTTGAGTACTATGTTTTTAATCACTTTACATTTACACTCATACATCATACATACTGTACTAACTCATGCATTGGTTGGGTGAAAACGCATGCCGGCTTATTTGCGATCGCGATCTTTAAAGAGAAAAGAGAACGATGAAAAAATTTAAATTTTATTGCTGGAACAGTTACTCAAATTATGGTGTGCAAATGTGCATGTGTGTGCACTATGAAAATTGCATTCCTATGCATTTTTTAAAATCATGTACACTTCTTGAGCAAATGTTGAATGTTGTAGTATTGTGGTTGACGTTGACATACATCCTTTATGAGATTGCAATACGACTTAATTATATGATTGTTGCAGATATCAAAATCAATCTAGGTTACTTTGATTAGTATTTGCAAAAGGTGATATGGGCATTGATAACAAAAATTCATAGTATAGAAAACAATACCCGTCTGTGGTTTTTTTTTGTCAGTTGGATAGATTATAATAATATATTTATAATATATATAAAATTCTAGGTTCCCCTACCGTACTCAAAAATTCCATCATATCCAATATCAAATAGCTTGTAAGAATGTAAATAGGTATATATGTAGTAGTATTATGCATCTCTACAAACAACTATAATGATCGAAAGAAAATTGAGAACCCCCCATAACCAACCTCAGATAACCAAGCAAATAAACCATGGCTCTGATAAAAATCAGCATTGTTTTGTGGTCACTTTTTTATTTGTGGCTGCCAGTCTGAAAGGGGTCTGTCAGTTTTAAGAAGACACATTACGTATTCATCTTTTTACCAGGCTACAAAAGAAAAGTCTAAATTGAAATTAAATGTATAATGGACTTGGATGTAAATGACATTTTACGGAAAGCTGCTGGCCCACAACTCAAAAACAACAGCAACCTGTTGTTACTTCATCGTCATTGTTGTTCTTTTCAGATAGCCACAAGAAGTGGTAGAGATAAATGTGGTCTCGGTTTGTACTTGGTTTGGTGGTAAGGAACATTTCATTATTTTTTACAGAGAAAAGGGTGCATAATATGTAGGTATACTAAACACAACACAGCACAGCTTCGTATAATTTTATGTGCATAACAATGCGAAGTCCAGTAGTGGTGTCAATAGTGTCAGTCACGCCAGTCCTAACCAGTCATTCAATTTATTTAATTGTCTACGATAATAACAGAAACAATAAAAGTCATCAGAAAATTCTTTTCTGATAATAGGCATGTCACTTGAAGAGAAGAGAAAATCATTGAGAATCAATCACAGAACAAGAAAACAAAGTTAAAGGAAATATGCAGAAAAGTAGCATATTACATACCTGTTACATGCACACAGAAGTATTAAGGGATGAGTTTCATCATCTCAAAAGGTACAAGTCGAATTCATTTCTTTTGTGCTTGTTACTTTTGTACTTCGAATTCGTTTTGTATGTGAACAATACCAATGCTTTGGTTAATAATGCTTATCTAATAAGAATATTTATTGCAATCTTTCTTCAAAAAGTATTCAGCTATACTCAAGTTGCTATGCAACAGCAAAATATCATTAGCTGATCATTTGAAACTCGTATACATGTGTGGTAACGACAACATAAATCACGTAAATCAGGGATTGGCTTAAAAATTGAAACTCTTGTCTAGATTTAAGCCGATTGCTTCAGATAACTTAAGATGGGCAATATGTATATGGTTATCTTTACTGCTTAGAAATCATCGTCATCATTGATGTTTCCTTCGGCAAACCTACAGCGATAACGTCAATTATTCATTGTCCCCACACAGAGAACCCTTGTGCATTTTCAAGAAGACGATATGACAAACATAATCAACTATCCACTTGGTTGGAAGCTGTAATTTTGCTGATTAATGTAATGTTTGCCAAAAAAAATCACTTGAGCAATAATAATATATCATTCATATTCTTAAACAATGTATACACATAATTATAGTATATGTTACCACTATAGCCCTCCTATTAATTATATTAATTTTAATAATGTTTGGAGTTACCACCAACGTCAGAACTTGACTATGTAATGATAAGACATAGATGATGATAAATGTGTAGACAGTTTTGTTAATTCAATGCGAATTACACTAACACCAACAAATTTTCAACTAGCAAATCAAAAAAAATGAAATAATAATTTTCTTGTGTTCTTGGATAATAAGTTGCATAATAAGTGAATAGGGATGATATTATAAAAACAAGATGGGGAGTCATCACATTACCGTCACGAAAGACAAGATTCTATAAAGTTTATAACTTTTTATCATGTAACGACATTTACATTATATTTTGCACGATCAGTGACAGTGACACCTTCTTGGTCAAGATTACGAATTACAAAAAAAAGTTATTACTTTTGTGTTCATGTACATAATAAATTTTTTATTATGAAATTTGTAAATTTAATGCATTTTTTCCCTTTACAGTGCAGTTTTCTAAAATGTGGAGGTGCCGCCACTACAAATGAAGTACTCATTTTTTTGTTTAGTGAGTACCAATCTCATCGCTTGCTTTTAAAAGCTTTTCAAATGTCCCTTATCATAATTTCTATCTTCTGCTTACAACTTACTATATGGGTTTTATTGCTATATTTTAAACTGAATGACAGATATTATAAATAGTACGTACACATGATGAATTCCTTTGAATTTCCTGGTTCATCAATTACATATCTATGAAGAAGTGCTAACTTAATAGGTTAATTACAACATGCACACGAAAATTGCATACATACTTCTCAAACTCAACTAATGCAAAAAAAAAATCTTAAAAAAATTTGTTCATTCAAGTATGTACTTTTAATGACAGTAGATATTACTCCACTTATTAGGCAAACTTTTGAAAAACACAAAAATGCGTCTTCAGCTAACTCAGGCAGGTGGGTAGGTTGAGCATGTAGTATGTAAACATTTTTGGTGTGCAAATTGTGTTTTGATTTCACATGCGCACTTGAAAGGAGACAAGTTCTTCTTGTTCGTTGCTCATAAGAAATTTTATTATAAGATGGCTTTATATTACTTAACGTTGCGCAACTTGTTTCTCTTTATTTCTTGGCATCTAGTCATTCTTTTTATTTTACTATTATTATGTCATTAGTAATACAAACATTCTGTGGGCTTTTATAATTTTAGACAAACTAAAATATTTTGTTTACCACTTTTTAATGAATTTTACAGGTAAAATAAAAATAGTGTTAATCTATCGATATTATTTTAGTAATTAAAAAATACAGATGAGTTTTTCTCAGTGTTATGTCTTGATTGTATAATTCGTAAAAACAAAGAGAGTAATTATGCCATAGTCTGACGAAGAAAAACGTAAATATATACAAATAGTACAACAAACAACATGTTATCTGTGGATACCTTGAATTTTGCTTTCATTAGGGAGCATTATGTGCAGTTGTGCAAACTCAAAAAATCATTTGACGAAGCTCAACCCAACTTGCTTGTTATGGCTATTTATCCCGTATGGTTTTCAGTTCATAGTTCATGATAATTATAGTGAAGATAACTAAAATTGACAGATTATTTATAGCTACTCGTCATCATAACTTTTAAGCAGGTAGCAGCACAGTTGTCTACAGACTCGATCTGGTTGATCTTTATCCTTTTCCTTGAGTGAGTGGAGTCAATTTCAATTGCATAATGCATAGAATTATATGTAAGTCTCGTTATATTTTACATATCATACGCAATAATCATATTCTTATTATCATAATCGAAATTTCATTTCTATAAACTCACTTCTTAATCTCTTGGGCTAAATTTATTCAGTGAAATTTGAAGACAAAAGAGATCCCGTTTCGATTATAAATAACCTGTTTAAATACCATAATTTGGTCTTAAACCACTACTGATCGACTAATGGGATGATAAATTTATTTCTGTTTCGAAAAGAAATCAGCATCGTCATTACAAGAATACTTTGCTTTGGGGTTATACAATGTTTGTTAAATTTGCATATCAAACGGAATTCTGCAAATTTTGTGGACACGTCATGTGAAGAAATAAAGTGTGTATGATTATCCTATGAAAACTTCTTTCTAACGTAACATGTAACACTGTAAAATACTTTCATATAAATTAAGTGATATAACGTTTTGGGCAAAATTAGTTCAACAAATCTACGAAATCTGTACGGACGGAAATCCGGAAATGTAGACTAATCCATTATTTTAGCAAGTACACACCATAATATCAAACATTTTAGCAAGGAAAACCTTTGAAATTGCGACATTTAATCAGTGATCATTTTCATACAGTAAACTACAAGGGAAATTAATTTATAGAAATGCATGACGTGACGATTTCATTTACTGTGGGCATGCTGATTCCTCAGGCCTTCCAGTCGGTGGTCCTCAACAAGACCATCAACAACGGGACAGTAAACCATACAAGTCCTCAGAAAGTTTACAACAAATTGTTAGAGAACGCACACACTAACATGTCTCTACACAATCGCTTATATTTAATATGCAAAATTCGTTTTTATTTTGTTGAATTTTTCAACAAATACATGCATATGTATGGCTTATAATACTAAAGTGAAGTCGTTATTGTTAAAAAGTATGTAGCATTTTGACCACAGGAGTTTGCAGAAAACTTGTAATAAAGCAGTAATAATCAACATATTAACAACGATTCCCAACAAAGAAAAAGCTAGTAGATCTACTCTTTTACTCAGCAACAGAACCAAAAAATGCATAAAGCGTACTACAAGAAAAAAAAATGCGTTTTGAGAAGGAAATCGGATCGGTGCGTTTTGGTAGGGTAGCAAGCTGTGTTAATCCACAAATGATGAGGTTTTTTGCTTGTTGTTTTTTATGATCCTTTAATGAATGCACTAAAACAACGGAATAAAAAATAGTCATCATAATTTCCCCCGCCTATTTCGTCTTCAAGAGGACGCTGCTGCGCAATTTGTAAAAATTTCCTTGTTGACTGGATGAGAAGACGAGAAGAAATCATCACCCACCAAGCGCCACTGTACTTGATGATGATGACTGCAATAGGGTGGTAATATGAGAGAAAGGATTTTTCTCAGTGCAATTAAGGTAACAGGGTAAATTTCATTTTGTTTAATGTATTTTGCCCACGAGATAATTACACATTCGGGTAGGCATATTAGTAAATAAATATTATGATGAGCACGCAGTACGTGGTAATTAGAAAAATCCAACACCTAATATTCCATTTATCATTACTTTGGGTCTCTTAAAAATAATTTCCGTGTGGGTTTAATCTTCAAGTTTTATGTTTCTCTGGTGGCAACTGCAAGGCTACTAATTTGTACGGTACATTTTATATTTTCAATCCCATTTCTCAAGTTCATCTTTAAAACCTCTGTGCGAAGGTTATTTGGTTGTATAAGTACCATCATAAACTTGGCGCCAGGCAGGTATTGATTTTTGGCTTTCATGGTAGTATCTTGTGTGGGAAAGCAGTAAAAAGTTCGTGCTAATTTGATTCATAATATTAATTGCAAATTGGAAAGGAGAGATTTCAAACGCTACTTGTTCCATGCTTCCACATGAATATATGCAGATGAGCAATGGTGAATTTTTAGCACTGATTTTTAATACGGGCATGTATGTACATGCATACATAAATGCATTCATTAACATTGAATGGAGGGGGAAATCGTTTTTTCGTTCATGTAATTTCAATTAGATTTAAATATTTACCCATTTCAATTACATGAAAAGCAATATATTGACCAGGTATGAAGTTTTCATTGCTAAGTTTTAGTACCTATGCGCATTCGTCGCGGTGTAAAATCGGTTCAAGCACATTGCCCTAGTCGTAACTTTGATTTTTTTCAGGATAATATATTTTATTTCACAGAATCGTCCAAAATGTTGGCCTGCACAGGTGTATCTAACAATAGAAATGGACAGCAGGCATTGGTGTAACATTTGTATGGGAGTTTTTTGGCTACTCACTTTTTTTTTTTTTGTGTATTTTTGTACTAAATAAAAGCATGCTTTGTAGCAAGATGAGTTAAAAGCAATTGAAACTCGACTTTTCATTGATTTTTTTTTCTTGGCATACTTTACCACAAAAAATTTGTTTGAAGCCAAGTACTAGCCCATTTTTAAGTGTGTATACATGTATAAAAATATCAAGGTTCCTCCCGTGTGTTAGGAAATGTATAAAGGAGAATGAAAAATCTTTTAAAATAGATCTCTATCATGATTTTTTTCTTATCAATTCATTTGATCAAAAAACCCGCAGAACAGTAGTTTGGTAGTAGTGGGAACTTGTGCAGATCATTTTTGAGTCATATACCATCTTTTCTTTTCAAGTAGCACCAAAAACATCAATGCATCTTTTGCCATTCTTTAAGTATAAAAACAAGGCCCGTTATAGAGCGTTTGAAAAGGAACAATGGGTCTGATGATACGGTTGCCGAACAAATTCCCCACGAACAGACAAGTGTGTGTGCGTGATGCGATACTCCTCTATCAGGCAAAACATTGAAAACTATTATTATTGTTCATGAGATGCACAATAACCCTGCACTTGAGAAGAAGAGTGACGATAATAAATACGAACAAGTCACTAACATTTTGCAAGTTGCAGAGATGCGCATAATAATTATAGTTTTGAATATGCTGATCTTTTATAATAATTTTGCATATATGGATACATGAATTTGACACACGCATCCTACTCAGCCGGTGCAATCTGTAACTTTATGGAACATATAAAAATCACGGCATATTTTGATTTTCATGGGATATGCAGGTGATGTCTATCGGTTTCTCAGTAGATGATAGCATTTTCCATCATCATCATCATCATGAGTTATATCCATCATCCATCATATGTGCATTTTGTGATCATTAAAATATACAAATGCCCACCAAACACTTGTCGAACTGAACTGTGTGTAGTCACACATTATTTGACACGCATAAAATGCAGATGTGCCTCGTAAAAAATGTTATGACTAACAATTCATCAGTTTATGATGACAGTTGCATTATGTAACGCACTTGTGCAATATTTCCCACCTTTCCGCTAATATGAGTTTGTATACATTCATAGTAAACAACAAGTGCAACTTTAATTATCAGTAGTGCTTGTGAGTAGAACTCTGCTATTAGTGATGTCACGTCGATTTTTATGAATGAACATATGGGAAAATACACATATGAGTACACTTGTTAGGGAGAAATAGGAACAAAAATTACTGCACACGGGTTTACATGAGAACGTTTGCTGAAACCTATAATTCTTCACCATTTGTTTTGCATGTGCCAAAAGTTCCGGTATTATCACACTTGTATGAACGTATGCAAACCTACACAACTCTCGTCAAAGTTGCCATTTTTATTTCCTGTTTCTTGTTTCCATTTTTTTTTGCTAAAGTGTTATTATTTGTATGTTGGTTATGTTAATAAAAACATACATATGTAATATGTGTGAAACGTCATAATAATCATATAAGCCATTTAACTGAAATTTATTACTTTTATTAGACGTTCGCCTCTGTCCTTCTGATTTTCATTGCGTAAAGTACAAACGCCCAGTTTAGTACTATCCCAGAAAAGGGTATGGTCTTTTTTATTATCTAAAATGCAGAAAAGTATTGTGATTTTCCGAGAACATACATGAAGATGCTCAAGTTCTTGCTGCTGCATCGTTACATGATCACACCGGAATTTTTGAGTTTTAAATTTCATATTGCATTCGCCGTAAACTTGCTTAGATAATGTACCGGTTAATGTTGTGG
>JAQFZH010002025.1:0-18248 GCA_034695485.1 Entomobrya nivalis
ACAGAGCCTCTACTTGGCTGTCCTCTATAGAGCCTGCTATTTCTAAGGAAATCACTCTTCAAAATCTACGGTCCTTGGCTAAGTTGAGCTAAATTTTACATTCATTTTGACACGAGATTTGAAAAAAGTACGAAAAATATGTTTTTTAAATTGCACTTAATGTTTGCATTTATTATATTGTTCGTTGGTGTATTGCATTATTAATAAAGATGCTTGACAATTTATTGTTCCAAGGTTATTTTCATTAGTTAGGATAATTGTTTTGCGAACACGTAGTTCCAACACGTCTTTGTCATTTCAAGGTTAACTCAAAATTGATTATTGATACATCTGTTCATTAAAGTTGAGCGCGTGCTAAAACTTGAACTCATATGAATCCACTGCGTAGTTAATAAAAACATAATTATTGAAAAAATAAGCAATTGAACTCTTACCAAATCAGATGTCCAACTTACCATTATAACATAAAAATTTGTAAGACTAATAAAATGAAAACAAATATAACAAGCAGTGTTTTGAGCAAAAAAAAATCCACTTGAAACAATCCACCCAATTTTTTATGCGTCGCCAATCCTCATATAACAAATAACCAATTATTCTGACAACATAAATCGATTATGATCCATGAAAGTCGTTGAACCGTTAAAGTATCTCAAGTGAATATATTTACACGTGCGTACAATGACATACATTGACCTATTAGCTACTTCATTTGAAAACTCGATCAATCAATTCGATGTCAGTCATATTTGCATATTCAATTTGACAGTGAAGTGGAAAAAAAGACAAGTTTAACCTACAGTGTTTCAAAGGTGGTTGTTTTTATGCAATTAAAAAAAAATGTAAACGCTTATCAAAAATGCAACCTTTTTGTTCTTTGGCATTATATAACAACGTGATTGATTACTGGTTTCCACTTTCCACGTGGTAATACATATGTCAAACTTGAGCTTAATCTGTTATGCTGTGATGTGAAGTACTGTAGCCCCATGATTGAAAGTTTTGGGGATAAAGCAATGTAAGTTTAGAATGAGTTTTTTTTATTAACGGCAAAAACGCCTATTTATTAAACATAGAAATTAAATGAAACTAGGCAAATATTTAATAATATCAACTATCCAATGAAACGTTACGACAATTTTTTTTGCTTTAAAATGTGCATTCCACAATAAATCGAATAAGCACTCGATCCATATCGTACAAAATGTACTCATTATATTTCATATCGTATGACGGATGCCTTCTATTAAGGCAGGTTTCTCCGCATGGCATAATAGCACCAAAATAATCTTTATTATCCTTCCAATTTGGGATGTCGCTTCCGTTGCCCTTTACAGAATCAAAGCCCTTTGGCGCCGTTTTGTAGTTTGTGTGAAAATGATGAGCTTTGTACATATTCCCTGGGTACACTTCAGCCAGAACAAAGAATGTCGACCCAGTTGAGCTTTTGGTAGAATAGGTCATACTTTTTGCGATTCGATCAGCAAAATAAATTCCACCCCCAAACATTCCAGCCTTTCCCTTTCGAAAGCCAGTTTCAACTATTCCAGGAATAGCACTTGGTGATGTTCCATGCCAAAGGAGAATACGAAAGGATTCGTTAATTTTACCAATTTTGTCGCCATACCTTTGTATTTTGTAAATTTCTTGGACATTTATCTGCTTGCCACCACTGCTGTTACGAACGTATTCACAAATATCCTTGTATGTATCGCAAATAGGAAGAAGCCGCTTGATGGATGCGTGTTTACGCAAGCTGGATATATTACCGCCACATTGTTGAACAATCAAGTCGTAGCCTGGGGTTACATTGTCTCCATAAAATTCCTCCTTTGCAGTCTGAGGAAGCTGGTTATGAAGATTTGATGGTGAATTGCTTGTATAAGAAGCCATGGTAAGGGATTTAGCTGGTAAATTAGTGGTGGTTGACATGGTTTGAGCAATAAGTGTAGGCACGTACAACTTTTTGGATACATTGCTTGACCCCACAGCTTGTTGCATCGGATGGGACGAAAAATCCATTTTCAAATTTTTAGTCAAAACTATAAAACAAAAAAAAGTTATAAGTTTGTTCTAATGAAATACAAACATTTGCTTAAGTAGCTTACTTTCTCTGTAATGAATAATTTACTTTGCAATATTTGCATAAGAGGTCTGCGCTATACAACAGTCATGTATACGATGCTCTTACTAGCATGATCATTCAGTTATATGTGGTGTATAGTTTACGTACAAAGTACCAAACATGGTTTTTAATTGTATTGATATCTAGTGAATAAACATAAATTGCACGTGATATGCTTGACTTTCTCATTTGACCTTGATTTATATATCTTTGTGGGCATTTTGACGTACAGGTGATTTAATTGATCTGAGCTTTAGACCTTTGTTTAGATGTATTTGAACTATACTTAAAACTAGTTAAACTTTAACTTTAAAGTTTTATGGCTTGATCACCAAAACAGAGAATAAATTGCCTTTTTAACCTGGTTTAAACTGACCCTTATGCAAAATTCGAGCAAAATAGGCACACGCACAACTATTGCTTTTGTGCCTAAAGAAAGCCAAACACAGAAAGACTTTGACATCATGTGGTAACATGAGTGCAAGTTGTCAAATGCACATAACCACAAATGGTTACTTGTAGACTAAACATTCTCACCAATATACACATTCGACTATAAGAAATCAGCTAAAATATTTACACTAATTATTTCGGTCTTTTAAATTCAATTCAAGAAGTAAAAAAAATTACCGGTCAAGTGCATTTCACTCTGTAAATTTCGGCAACGGTCGCCAAAAAAAGCTTAATCAACTTTATTATTGTGTCTGATCGAATGTACTTTTTAGAGGTTTTTATGCAAAGGTAAATTAGAAATAACACACTTGTGATAACACATAATCAATCAATTTTTATTGTATATTTTAGTTATTTTATACACAATTTTCATAAATAATGTTTTATTAGTAAATTACGCTAAAAACAAACAATAAATATTCTATAATTTTATTCAACTTATCAGTTTATCTATACTGCACTGGAACATTATTAACCTCCTCATCTTTCAATTCCATCACTGATTCCCGAATAGGCTCTTTAGCAAATTCCACCTCTACCAAAAACATAATTCGAATGTTCTCCGTTTTATAAACAATGAACTCATTATACTTAACCGTGTATTTTTCAAACTGACTATTAGAAATAGTTGGCCCACATGAAATAATGCTGTTGTGATATCTTTGATTGTATTTACGATCAGGAATTTTTTCACCCGTACACTTAACGCTATGAAACGTTCTTGTTAGTCCATTTGGTGCCTCGGTGAACTCAGTATGAGCTTTCTTTGCATTATATATATTACCAAGCAATACATCACAAAGAAACAAAAACGCAGTAGTACCCGCCTTTGGAAATTGACCTTGATCCCCATAATTAGCACTTTTGCTCGCCCTATCAGCAAAGTATATGCCTGGCCCAAACATTTGCCCATTTTGCTTTGGAAGTATAAACCCAGTTTCAAGAATAGATGCAATAGCAGCTTTCTTCGTACCATGCCAGAGAAGAAGTCTAAAATCATCCCGTCTTTCTGGTTGATGATGAAATTCTAAATCTCCATCCCGAACCACTCGCAAAATATTCTTAACCTTTATACCATAGTCATGCTCTTGTCCATTTTGTACATACATTTTAATGTGTTTATAGACATCTTCTGCTGGTGTTACTAGACGAGCCAAATAAAATGCTTTTTGTGCCAAAGTATGCGTCACTCCAGCATCTTCCAGAAGACGAAGCGCTTCAGGTGAAATCCGCTTCGAACTATTTGATGGAGCAGCACTTGTAGATGGCTTAGGCCGAAGAATGTTGGCATCTTTATTTCGTCCTTCAACCTGCAGCTCAAGTTGCTTCAAACGTTCTAGCAATAGAAAATCCCGCTGAAAAAATAATAGTAATAATAAATTTTAATAATAATGACACTGTATACAGTATACAGTGCAAATTTTATTTACATTTAAGGTGGCTGGCGATACATCATTAGATGCTAGTGCTGTGTTTGTCTTATTCCCTTGTAATGACCCACCAATGGTCAGCTGTTCAACTTCGTCTTCACCGTTAGATAAGGCTCTACCGTTATTATTGTCATCGTCGTTAGTCACATTTTTCTTCTTTTGTTCTTTTTCTTCCTTTTTTCTTTTCTTTTTTTCTTTCTCTTCTTTAGATTTCTTTTTAAACAAATTTTGGAACATAATCAAGAAAGGTAAGAGTTTTTTTGGAACAAATAAAAAAATATTCTAGAGAATGAAAGGGTTGTAATAAAGGTTATGGTCAAGAGGACTTTTTATTTACAATACTTAAAGCCTTATGCTCAACAAGAGTTTTTGTAGCATTGTAAAATTGAGTGATGCATTTGATTTGAAGGTAATATCGATAAGCTTTTAATAGGCATCAGCTCAGCAACATCAGAAGAAAATATATACTATATACAGGGACTTGATGCTAGTGTGTTCGGCCTGGATACTGCAATAATATTTAGGGTCTTATTAGGAATATTTAGTGAAATTGACTAAGCTAATAAGCTACCCCATTACACCTGGAACGTCTCTTCTTGTGAATACGTTAGATATAAGGTTATCCATTTGTGAAAATGTGTTTATTTAGGGAAACTTAACGAATAGACCTCCTTTTATCCCACGTACTTTGAGTATATTTAAAATATGCGAGGATGCTTTTATGAATTAATAAATACGTATCATTTTTCCCGTTCGAACGCCTTAATTTTTGAGAAAACAAATTTAATTTTGCATTCATATAATCTAAGAATACTATTGTAATATCCATTTACCATGGTATTGAAACTTCATTTAGGACCTAAAATTTCATTTAAAAACCAAGTAGAAAACAACAACTCTTTTAATTTTATAGATTCAATTTAAAGTTTCTTGCCGACCAAATATTCAACTATATTTTATTATTTCCTTCACTGGGCCAAAACTGTTCACGAAGTAACGGAAATCTTATTTTCAAAGATATTAGACTTAGTTCAACAATTTGCAATTTGATCAAGTCGCTGTTCATTTGTTGAATAAGCATGCCAATTTAATTTACGCTTTTTTAACAGGTTTTGATGATTGTTATGAAGCCTGAAAGTAATGTCACACTGACTTAATATTTGTGAGAGACCTGGGAAAAGATTCAGTCTTATACTTAGACTAACTATATTTAATCCTGCATACATAACAATTACAATAATGTAGTTTTAGTTCCACAAAAAAAACAATTTTATGGCATATACTTCGGAATTAAAATTCGAAACACAAAAAAAAATGTGGATATTTTTTTGAGTAAATATGCATCGAGGTATTTTAATAATTTTTGAAATGATTAATTAATATAAACACGATACTTTTTCAAAATACGCAATTAATGGTCGAGTTACGTAAAAGTCTTATAAATTTAGAAAATACGATATAAATAAAATTAGGGTGCTCAGACATGATCTCACCAAATAGGGCCTGCAAAGTGGTTTCCAGTGCTCTACACTGTTAATGAGCCACTGGTTATCCGTTCAAGTGTGGTATATGACTTTTAATACCACAAAACCCAGCAAGAGAAGTGCTTGAAACAAATAGCAAAGTTGTATCAAAATGAATCAATTATTCTCACTCAACTTTTTTTCTGTTTGAGTAACAACCAATAAACTGTCTTTTTTACTTGTAAAACAACCCGTGAGTAAGACTACACAATCATGGGAGTAAATACTTCAAAATCCGGGCAAACCACAGGTAAAAAAAACTTTATTGAAATTAAAAATAATCAAAATTACAATTATTATTATATTACTAAAAATTATAGATAAGTCAGCAATTGAACGATCAACAACCAAATCCAATTTCCGCTCAAGTTTGTCAAGAAAACTAAAACCAAGACAAAGGCAACACCCACAAAATCAAAAAATGACAATGGGTAAACCTTCAACACATTTACATTTTTTTAAGCGCACCAAAACAAGACATATGCAAATATGTAATTATTAACATTTAAATTTGAACCACATTGCAGATCTTCCAACACAAATGGCAAATATGAAGTTAACTTCAAATGTCGTGACTCACTCCCAAGTTTTGAAGCCAGCTAAATTACCCAAGTCTCCAAGAACAGATGTTAATGGTAATCAAGCCATTGGTACCGGCGATCCTCACGTCAAAAAGAAGAAGAAACCACTTGCCCCCCAGCCACCTTATAGCTCAAAGATAACCAATAAAACCGGCCAACCAATACCTAAAGCGACAACACATCCTCCAAACATTTCCCAACCACTTGTTAACCCATCACATGTAAAATCTGCTCACACGTCACAAACTATACTCGCTCCTAAATCATCCCCCATCCCAGCTTCAATCCCATCAAAACACTCAATTAACATTGAAAGATTTAACATCTCCTCCGATTTAATTACCCGGCTTCAAAGAGTTCCCCAATTTACTTTAATTCCTTTTGGCATAGTTGGCATACAACAAAAAAGCACAATAAATCTCGGATATTTTACCCCTTTACCTTTTCTCCCACCAATTGGTTCCCCTCAACAGCAAACGTCATCATCATCATCATGGGCAACTATAGAACGTGCTTTAAAAAACGTCCCATTACTATGTCAACAAGGTCATAAAGCTATTGACATTCTATTCACAACCATTTCTATCTTTAACTCAAATGCTCAAAATGAATCCAATTTCGGTATGCTCACTCGACCAGATGTGGAGAACGTTTTACAACGTACATTACCACTTATAGCTGAGCAAGCACTTCAAATAGTTCATCTTCTTGAGCAACCAATTCCCTATCTAGCAAATGGGGAAAGTAAGACTATATTTTTGAACAGGAAGCTTTGTTGCAGTCTTCTCGCGAATGCATTTTTCTGTACATATTATCCTCACAGCCTTAACGACATGCCTGACATTAACTTTTTCCGCTTATTTAATGACACCCATTCCGATCGGTGCGAAGTTAAAAAAGAGAAACTCAAGTGTATTCTCAACTATTTCAACCAAATGCACCAAACAGCGGCAAATTTACAATTTCAACAACAAATCATTTCATTTGAGCGTCGATGCATGACCAAAAAAACCGTTTGGGAAAGTGACAACCATCAATTCTGTAAAATTTCCATTGAACTTGATAAAAATATTGAGCAAGCGGAGAATATGCTTCAAGTCGACTTTGCAAATCGGATGGTGGGCGGGGGTGTTTTAAATGATGGAAGTGTCATGGAAGAAATACGTTTTTCTACTTGTCCAGAACTGATTGTCAGTCGACTCTTTACACAAGCATTGGACAATGACGAGGTTATGGTGGTTACGGGCACGGAAACGTTTAGTGAATATACTGGATACAGCACAAGTTTTACTTATAAAGGGCCAACTAAAACTAAGTGGGGTCAGCAGCCAGTGGACAGTTTAGGGAGGACGTATACACAGCTTGTAACAATGGACGCTACATATTTTAAACGGTAAATAAACCACAAATACTGTCATATGTGCTCAGATCTATATACTTAAGGTATATTTTTAGAAATCACTTAGCCAGACAGTTCCGAAAGAAACACATTGACCGTGACCTTCACAAGTGCAAAGTTGCATTTCAACATGGAAAGGCAGCGATAAGCCCAATTGCTACAGGAAACTGGGGTTGTGGAGCTTTCAACGGGAATCCCGAGCTCAAGTTTTTGATCCAGTGGATGGCAGCATCCCATCAAGATCGTCCGCTGATGCAATATCACATTAAAGGAAACTCTGCACAAGGACAAAGTTTAGTGGACATTAGCTCATTCCTAATTCAGCGAAATATTTGCGTGGCGCAAATATACCAAGTGGTTCTAGATTACAGCACTGAAGTACTTGAGAAACAGGTGGATAATCAAACAACTTTGTTTTCATATGTTAAATACAGGTTTGATTTATAAGTTGTAATAAATGAGTTGATGTTTTATTTTTTGATGTAAGTGTAACATAATTAAGTAATAAAGCTGTTATGTCAATTATATTTTATTATATATTATAAAGTGTATGTATGACATTGACTAATTTATGCTGGGTTTATCCTAATTACTAAAATAATGTTTTACATGGCGAAACAATGCACCATTTTGAACATTTTGAGTTGCAATACTACTAGAAAATTGGGAAATACTTTTGTATAGTCCTCCAACGGTAACATTTTTCTGACGGAGAAATCCACTCAAGTCCTCAATATATTTGGTTTGCATCTTGTCCCCAATCGTATGGTAGATGATGCAAGGCCGACCTTGATGCGAAGCTGCCATTCATTGGATTAGAAACTTTAGCTCTTGATTTCCATTAAAAGCACCACATCCCCAGTTTCCTGTGGCAACTGGGCTTACTCCCGCTTTCCCATGAATAAAGGCTATATAAGCTTTGTGCAACTCACGATCAATCAAATTTGGCTGAAATTGTGCTGCTGTTGCATTTCTATTTAAAATGTACATTTATAAAAAAAATTACTTGTAATATTTTATATATATTCTCTATGCATTCTATACAAATGTTATACAGTTTACCTTTGATAACAACAGGCATCCATGGCAACAACTTGGGTAAATGTCCTTCCAAAATTATCCAAAGAATGTTGTTCAAAATCAATATTTGACGGGCCTTTATAAGCAAAACTAGTGCTATAGCCACTATACTGACTAAATATCTCGGTGCCTGTAACCACCAAAACTTCGTTGTCGCTAAGGGTCTGTGTAAACAGGCGACCAACTAAAAGCTCTGGACTGATACAAAATCGAATTTCCTCCATGACACTACCATCATTTAGTACACCGCCACCGACAACTTTATTAGCAAAATCTACTTGTAGCATATTAGCTGCTTCTTCAATTTTCTTATATGGCTCTACTTTCACCTCACATAAGGGTTCCGTTTCCGTAACCCAATGAACTCGTTTTTGTACATATCGACGCTCAAATGAGACAATTTGATTTTGAAACGTTTTGTTCGACTCGAGCTTTTTCATAGTTTGAAAATATTGAAGCAAACATTTTATCTTTTCCTTTTTAACTTCACATCTCTCTGACTGTGTGTCGTTATATAAACGAAAGAAATTAAAATCTGGCATTTTATCTACTTCCGGTTCCGGAAAAGTGCAAAAAAATGCATTAGCTAGAAGACTGCAGCAGAGTTTTCTAGTCAAATATATTGTTTTGCTTTCGCTGGACAATAACATTGGAATAGAATTTTCAAGTAAGTTAGGCAGACTCAAAGCTTGATCAACTATAAAGGGAAGCGTGGTCTGAAACAAATTTTCAAGGTCGAGCCGATTCAGCATTTGAAAATTTGACAATAGTAGGCAATCTGGTCGATACTCTTGTACGACAGACTGGAAAAATGAGGCGAATTTTAGCTTGTTATTTTGAACACATGATTCTTTCACTTTTGAAAGTTGGATGCTAATCCTTTTCCAGGGCTCGTTTCCATTAGATGCGCTTATGTTATAAGGAAGTGGTGCATAAGCAGAGGATGTGCTTTTCTTGGTAGGATATGCATTTTGATTCAAATGTACAAAGAAAGGAATGGAGCAAATGGCTGGATTTTTTTCCATTTTCTCGCGAAGGCTATTTGTGATAAGGACGTATTCTGGTATAACCGATTCAGTATGCTGGTTTTCTTCACGGGTCATCTGGTTGTTCAGTTGTTTAATTGATTTGGTTGTTGTTTTCACATCCCCAAGATTGATTGTCTCAAATTTTTCAACCAAAGTCCCCACATTTCTCTATCAATAAAAAACGTAAGTGAAATTAGAATTGGCAAATTATACATAATGGTTATACATAATGCAAACATTTGCCTCGATTATGTTTTAAGCTTACGTCTCCATGGTGCCAAACATTTGATACTTGACATTTCTCATCTTCATACATCTTTGGCTCTTGACGAATTTGTTTGATTTGTTCCTGTGTGTCTTTTGATACAGCTTAAAAAAAAAGACAAAATGTCCCTTGACGATATTACAAGAAAATTATATAAAAACCAATTAGTAATATTCATAAAAACTTACGTGTTAGGGTGTACGACTTTTTCCCGTAAATTTTATTCGTGAGCACCTTTCCTTTTGTATGGAAAAAATTTAGTGACATTTTTTAGAAAATTTACTGAAAATTGTACGACAATAATAAAGAGTGATAACTTGCAAAAAAAACACCTTGGTCTATATTAATTGGTAATACTTTTAATTAGGACAAAATTTGAAAATTCTTGAAAACTTTTTTTTCTATGTTGAACTTGACCGGGGTTAAATACCATACTTTTTAAGCTCATCCAATTAAAAATGACTTACATAACTTAATATGCAGAATGCACTTGAGTTGTTTTATTAAAGGTTTCTTATCTGTGATCAAGTATCAAGATAAGTATCAATGCATATATCCCACCTTTTAATGTAATTGTGCAAAAGATGTACGATTGACAATGTGTTTGATAATTTTTACTATTTAGGTGCTGATATAACGTATTCCACAATTACCAAATAATAATGTTATAACTACATATTTTCTTAACGAAATGGTAACATAAAGCCAAAGTCAAGCACCAAGGCATTCATTCCTACTTATTCACACGTGCAAGCAGTTTATAACATTTTGATTGGAACATTATCCAATCCTTCGTTTAAAAAAAATTCTACTTAACCAGATGGGTTGAACTTCTCAGTTGTTCGGTTTACTGAGTTGAATGACATGTTCAAGTACTTTGTTTGTTCACGTGAGCAAAATACCAGATTCGGTAATTCAACTGTGATATTTATTCAATATGTTTCAGTTGTCACATAAATTTCAGATTTGATAAGTAGTAGAATTTAGCCAATTGAAGTACTTAATGCTAGTTTTCAAAATCTCATAAAATTTTTGTCATTCGAACAAAAAAAAAGAATTCATTACAAATTGTGAAAAAAAAATTCTCCTTATTTAGTTACCATGGCAGCACAGATCTATTACAAGTTAGGACTTTGTCCTTGCGGAGACGGTCATAGTCCGTTTTATCTTTCAGTAGCTAAGCAAAGACTACCTAATGGTAACCAAATTTTTAATTAACCAAACTGCTAATTAAAAAATGTTAACATGTTATACTTTTACAGCATTTCCAGGTTATTACTCGGTCATCAACTCCGAAATTCCTGATGCTATAACCATACGTCTAGAGCCAAATGGGCATGTCTATGAGATAGAAAGTGATGATGACACCCAAGAGCAAGGCAATCGTAAGATGAAATTTAATTACATAATTTAATGTTTAACATTAAATACTAATGCGCGCTCTTTGACATGTTTATTTTGTTATTAGATTTACATTATCGCCATTTAGCCTCACAAAATGTACCGAAAGCTAACAAGCCTCCACTTCTCCTAAACCGTGAACTTAAGCCAACTATTTTACGGGCAGTAATGGAAAATCCTATTGAAAATCCCCAACGAAATCTAACACCAACAAGACCTAAACAGAACGAAAAGCCATTAGCACCTAAGAATAACATCCCAAATACATTGGAATATCTACTCATTAAAAAGCAAACAGTACCAACAGGACTAAGCCCAACATCAACAATTACAAACGGCACATTAGTAACTAGTGCTGCACCAGCTAATAAAGCACACCACAATATTTCACAAGCAATTAAAGAAAAACCTATTGAAAATTTCCAAGTTAAATTAAAATCCACAATAGAAACCCAACCCAAAAATCCACCACCACCACCGAGTATAAACAGTACGAAGGTCTTTAAACCCACCAGGGTATCTTTGAAACCAGCACCTGTGCCAAAACCTAGTACATTAGAAAGGTCACCCTCTAAAAACCAAGCTACTCCATTGCTGAGATCAGTATCACTAATTAATAGTGACAGAGTGATGAGTATAACCGATGATGCAGTTCCGTGTAAATTAACACATACTGGTAGTCTACCACTAAGGAAGAAAAAAAGGGCTCCATTGCCGCCAGGAGGAGTTGTGATGAGTTCCCCGTTTAAAACCGGAAATTTTCATAATTCACCACCGAGTCCTCCTCCACCTCCAGTTACACCAACAAGTAAAATTGCAGTTAGAACAGCATCACCGGCAGTTTCCACTGAGTTGCTACAGTCTATTACAACGTTTAACAGAAATGACTTGAAACAGACACTTACTTCAACTTCTGGAGAAGTAACTTTATTATTATTTTTTCTGTATTCACAGTAAATTACAAATTAAAATGATAATATTTTTTTAATTGTTTTTGTACTTTGTTTAGAACAAGAAGGTTACATTCAAAACTGGGGATCCACTAGAAGCATTGCGACAAAAATTAACAGCCATTCGACCGGCGCACTATGAGTCTGATGAGGAAACTGTGAGTAGTGAAAATAAGGATGATAAAGATTGGATTGAATAAGGAAATATATTTTTTTAGCTTTTTGATAGGAGTATTTTGACTAGTGACCTAATTATTTTTTCTTGAATGTATATAACTTTAAATTATGTTAAATAAACATTTGTTGCTATTTGAAACTTGTTTGGTTTTATTTTATGTTTAAATTTACCATGAAACATTTCAGCAGAGCACAAAAAAACAAGAATATTTTCATTTAAACTTGGTTTTGATGCGGGGAGTGGGCTTTACGGTGAAAAGGTGGAAATTTTTCGAGGGCAATAA
This sequence comes from Entomobrya nivalis, assembly GCA_034695485.1. NCBI lineage: Eukaryota > Metazoa > Arthropoda > Collembola > Entomobryomorpha > Entomobryidae > Entomobrya > Entomobrya nivalis. The sequence goes on from JAQFZH010002025.1 coordinate 12,697, forward strand.
TTTGCATTCAAATGAATTTTAGTGTTAATTAGGTTTTTACACACCTCGGCTTCTAGTGACCTTGTGGAGTTGACTTGTGAGTTGGGTGCTTATTTATTGGTGTCCACGCGAAAGGTGAAAGATGTGAAGGAGGCAAGATGTAAAATAGAGGGAGTGATTAGAGATGGCAGTGCACTCAAAAAATTTGAGAATATGTTGGAATGTCAAGGTGTGGAGATTCGGGTTGCCAAGGAAATTTGTCGGGGGAATGTGTGGACGTATTTGCCAAGGGCGAGGAGGATTACAGAGATTAAAGCAGTGGGAAAGGGGTTTGTTGTGGATATTGACCCTTTGGAGGTGGCGAGGGTTTGTCATAGTTTGGGTTGTGGGAGGAATAGCCCGGGGGATAATGTGTTGTTGGAACCGGGGGTGGTGTTGAGGAAGAAGTTGGGGGATAAGGTGGTTGTGGGAGAGGTTCTAATGGAGATTCATGAGGGAAGGGTGGAGGCAAAACAGGTGGAGCATGTGGATAGATTAAGGAATGCGATGAAAGTGAGTGAGGAGGGTATTCCTGAGATATGCCCTTTGGTAATTGATGTTATTAATTAAGGGTTAAATTTTTATATGAAATGGGTTTTGTCTATTTTTTTCTATTGGTGAGCTATGTAGTCATGTGAGTGTAGAAATAAAGAATTGTAATGATCTAACTAATTAATTTTTTTAATGAGTTGTCATCATCTATTAATAAATAGTCAAATATACATTCTAATAAGTAATCAATCGACTAAGATTAAAATTGAAGCATATCATTTTTCCATTTGTTTACTCATTTAATAAAGAATGTCTGGATTTCATCAACAATTATTTTGACTGCAAAACTTTAACTAAATATATTATTCCATGCAATTAAATCATGACGACAAAAATATATCGTATCATTGGTGTTCTAAATATCTACGTTAGATACGATACTACAAATATTAGGTATTGTGCATATATTGCAACATTATGAGAATATTCTTAGAACAAATTAATACGGCTTTGATTAAAACCCAGTTCATGTGTCAATTGATTACGAGCATTTTTCGTGCTAAATAATAGGTGGTTTCTGATAAAGGTAAATCTTTAAAAAATAGTACTCTTAATTCATGACTTATCGCGTAAAAATCAACGATTTCACAAGTTACTATCTCGAATCTCCAAAAAGCAGCAAACATAAACGTACAAGTAGATTAGATAATGAGTCATAGCTTGTTTATGTTCGATACTGAAAAGATTTAATGCTGAAAAAATAAAATCAGGAAAATTCTTCCACAATAATTTTCTCCGACAAAACAAATATTTATTTAATTTTGAAAAGCCCCTATTTCATAAACCTGTGATCTTATCCTAAGTGTATACTTTATAAATTCTAATTTAAAAAGCTTTGCTGAACTAAAATTACTCAGAAGTCAAATTTATCTTAATTAATTTACGGTTGAAATTAAAATAGTGAACGATGAAAGATTTTTATCATAAAACATACCAGTAATAACATATATTTGTCTTTAAATTAAACAAACAGTCTGGAATGGACTAGTTTTATTCTTCAAATCGAGTAAACACTTTCAGTTGACTTTATTCCTTTGTCGCATTCGCAGTAATACATTTGTGAGTTAGAACTATAAAGTTAGAACGACATTTATGACTCGTCCTTATTCAGACAATGAACACGTCAAATTTGTTTCATATTCACATTTTTTAAAGCATCTGTTTCTTAAGTGCAACAAGATCATAACTATATAACAAAAAATAGACTAATCAGCAATGCCGTCCAGATTAGCTCTTCAAATTCTTCGAGTTAGCTTTAATGTACCTAGTTTATACTTAGGACTATTCGAAATTCATTTCCAAAATATAAAATCTGTTGACCGCATTAAGACACAAAAAGCCAAAAGCTTGTTTTGGAATATTGTTCTAATATCTTCAATATTATTAACTTCACTTGAGCTTCACTACAACGTTTCCAGAGCAAAATCAATAAATTTAATAACAACCTTATATTTTGGTATCATGCTAGTAGTAAAAGTTGGTGCAACAATATTTATTTACATGTTTTGTAAAAACGTTAAAGAAATCGTAAAATTGTTTAACGTTCTATGTCAAAATTGGCAAGGTGTGGTGCCTTCTTCTAACAGCTCTTCGAAACATCGATACAATTATCCAAAAGAAAAAGTTTTCCTGATAGTTTTATTAACATGCGTAGTTTACTTGACTGCATTTTACAGTGTTTTCATTCCATTAGTAAACTTAGCAATACCCTGTCTTCACGATAACCCCTTCGCGTATTTCATTATTCTGTTTGAATGTTCTTCCCTTATCTTTCGGTTAATCATATATTTCATAGAAATTCTATTTGGAATTCCGTTGGGTGTTGTTGCTGCAATAGTAGCATCAGTCTTGCTTATTGTGTTGAAAGAAATTAACAATAATTTGGAAAATTTGAGGTATGTATCCCTTTAATATATACATATTTATATTTATTAGTTTAAAAGCCAAGTTTCTCTAATAATCTTGTATTTTAAGGTCCCATATACTCGGTGGTTGGCAGGATCATACGACATTGGGATACCGTCACAATTTTGCTATGATGTACCGCCGAATTCAAATATTTGTGATTTTGTGCGACAATTGCTTACAAATGTACTTTTGGCCAACTGTATGCTTTTCGGGAGGACTACTAATAATTGGACTACTGTACACGTTTATCATTGCTCAAAAGGTGATGCCATTGTTGGGGACTGTGGTTATTTTTATAATGATTGTATCGACTACACTGCTATGTTGTTCTATGTTTCATATGGGGAGTACACCAATGTTGATTTCGGGAAAGGTTCTCAAAAGATTGAAGTACTTGAACAGGTGGAAGTGGTCTAAAAGGTTTATGAAAAGCTGTCCAATAATTTCTTTGAAGATGGGAAGATTTCACAAGATGGATAGAGGAAGAGGACCAGCCTTTATTCGATTCATTTTGCAGCGAACGTTTTTCCTGGTATTGAAAACTAAGCTTGGTGTGAACTCGGGTGGATTAATGGTTATTTCGGTTCCACTCTAGGCGAAAGAATATTAACCATATATGAATGCTGTCATAGTAGATGGAATTTCACCATATTTTATTGATTTATTAAAAGCATTGGAAACTAAAAGACATTTAGTTTAAAATATATATATTTTAGTACATTGCCAACAACTGTAAACATATTATGCAAACCGAAACCTTGTAGACATAAACATGGCAAAGTAATTGAATAGTTCCTTGTAAATTGTAAATTTGAAGATTATAATCTTTATAAATAAACATGTTTACATATAAATGGTTAAAAATCTTATGTTATCATCTGATTAAAATTAAAATTAAATAATTAATTTATATTTGTGAAAAACAAAACTTTGTCATATCATCAAAGTGGGGTGAAATCCATTCTTTCTATATTTTATATTTAGACTGAATCGATCTTAATACAAGAGTTTGTTTTTCAACTATACGTGAATTCATTTCTAACTGATGAGTTTAAAGCATATAAAATTTGATTTATAGTTGGACTTGCCTAGGTATCTGTGTAGTTTTTACCCTTTACCAATTATTTTAAATTCATGACTTAGATATTTAAATCCTCGCTGGGTAAACAAAATCTTTTCTCTTTTGACTAACTGTAAGAATAACATGTCATAAATACTCTTAAGTATGTTCGAAACGTGAGATGTAACACAATTCTTGATTTGAGTGTTAAAAAATCTAAAAAGTTGCATTGAATATTGTAAGGTGTTATAGGATGGTTAGAGAGAAACCAGCTTTTATTAGATTTATTTTGCAGCTTACGTTTCTGTTGGTATCGAAACCCATACTCAGTGTGAACTCTGGTGGATTAATGTTTATTTGTTGATGAATATTAGTCATGCGAATACTTTTTTACTCCGGGAACAGAATCTCTTTAGAATTTTTTTTCCACATATTTACACATATAGATTTTCTAAAATTAATTAATTAAAAATATGTTGTTCTAAATTTTGAGACTTTGGAATAAAAACCACCCAAATCTATAAATTTTATTAAACAGGTCAACATGTTCAGCAATGATTGACTAGTACACTAAAAAGGTAGCTAATTTTAGCACGCGCATGTTTGATTTAAAATTCTAATTTCGGGATAAGCTTACCTTTGTTAAAATCAAAACTTTTTAACTGCTCTAATATTTTGACATTAAGGGCGACATAAATTATTTTTCGTGAACATATTTGTACGTACGTCACATGTTAGTTGTTAGCGATTTGTATTATGTATACTTTGCGTGTGGTTGTTTTTCTAAAGTATCATCTAACATTCAAATTAGAGTTCAACCCTAGTCTAATTTTATTTACTGGATCGATTTCTTTAAACTTAGTAATTGTGACTGATAACATCAGGAAACGTTAGTATGTTTATATAGGTCAAATAGTCACGCAATAATGATGTTTCCAAATTTGGAACAACGTTTACAAAAATCGAATTTCCCCACTATCATTACACTATTTTTACACAAAAATATCATTTTTATTTTATAAAAACTTATTTTGCGAGTCGCATAAATTTATTGTTTGGTCAATATTATTCATACCTTCTCAGACCGGTCTTAAGGTTTAATTTGTTCATTATTCTTAGAATAAGCGAATATAAATTGAATATTGAGCCTTTTTAACTGAAGGAATTTTAAAAAATCCTGTGGTTTTAATAAATAGATTGAACTACTGATGGGCGTGGGTAGTAAATAGGTACCCTCGACAGTGAGTTATTATTAGAATTGTTTTGTTGAAGTAAGGTTGACGCCATATAAAACATAACAAACACGAAGAAAACATTTCTGTTTTTACAAGTGAAGCACTTCTAACAAGATTCGAGTATTAAGAAAAAACCGGGGTATATTTGGTAAAATAGTCTTAGTTACAGAATAATACAGAAAAAACACTATATTCAGTCATAATATCGCGTACAGTGTATATATATTTCCTGTTGCATCATTCCAGGGCAGGTACATAACACACTGCTTCTTATATGGAATAAGAATTTTTAATTCATCCAGAAGTCAGTCATGTTCACAAGTTTTTCGTAGCGTTGAACCGGTAACATTTCATAAATCCATATTCCTGCTGCAAATTATACTTTTTTAATTAGCAATTAGACACGTGGCTTACTTTCCCACACGAATTGCTCAAGCCTTTCCGGTGAACTCTGTTAAGTTATGCTTGGAGTTTTTAAGCATAAAATATTCAATATATAATTTGACTTACCTAACCAATGTAGCATTTCTCTCAATGCGCAATTACTAAAAGAGCTGACATGAATATTTGAATAACCATTCGGTAAACAATTTTTTTTGTCCAACTATCATCAGAAAGCGATGTGCTTATATATCTGGTAAACAAACAGACAGATGGTTTAATAAAACACTTCTGACGACACAATCAGCAGCACAAATTGTACGTGTACCGTCACTTGACCGGAATTTTATGACCGGACGACAGAAGACCGGAAGACATATGACCGGACGACATTTTCC
>JAQFZH010002026.1:0-18248 GCA_034695485.1 Entomobrya nivalis
GAATTGGGAAACGCGACATGTGATAGTGGAATACTTTGGAGGCGAGATTTAACGCTTTTTCGCAATGGAATTCGGGTACACTGCTGCGGCTTGCCATATTTTGGACTCTTGGTTGTTCGACTTTTAATATGTTGGAGTTGAGCTTGTGATCGGACGAGAGTAGTGAGCTTACTGCGAAAAAAATTCGACCTCAAAATGACTTGCTATAAATATCACCGAATTTAGAGCACACTTTTTAAGGTAGCTTTTGAGCAGATTTATGGGTACCGTAGCAAAAGCATGGTAAAAATATCAGAAATACAGAAACATATTTTTATGATATTACGTATTTTTTATAATATTTTAAAATTGTTTTTTTCAGGTTTTATATTTAAATCGAGTTGTAGATATTGTATGTCCAACTAGTAATAAATAATTTGTTTTACGAGCAGCTATGTAATTTATCTAGCATTGTTTTTTGGTAGAAATGCCAATATTGAATATATAGTGTATTTTTATTCTAGTGATTATTTAAAACATGAAAATTGTTTCCTGTTTTAAGGTAGATGTTGACCTGATTTATGGCTACCTTGCAAAACCATGGTAAAAAATATCAGAAACTTGTCAACATGTTTTTATGTCTTTACTTATTTTTGTAGTGTTTTAAACTTATTTTTGCAAAAGTTTTATTTAAATTGAGTTGAACATATTGTATGTCCAACTAGTAATAAATAATTTATTTTACAAGCAGCTATGTATTTTATTTAGCATTTTTTTGTAGAAATACCGTTAGATTGTATTTTTATTGTAATAATAATTTAAAAAAATATTTATTTTTTTGTCTATTTTTGATACATATTATACATTGCTGAAAAAAATAAAAAAATAGCAAAGCCAATGTAAACCAACTATGATAGTTGCTTCGCGTGTAATTTAGATAATGTTTTTTCAACAAGGACAAATGAATTATTCAAAAGCTCTCAACTCAAGTTCTATATAAGACAGTATACCTCAAAAGTAGTTATATTTAATGATCAAGACCAAAAAAGGAATATCCGCATAACATATTTTTGAAATTTAAATAATTTAGTTTGAATTTAAAATAAATCGATAAGTTAGTTCCCTGATAGTTCATTTTTTGACGGTTTGGCTTACTAAATTAAAATTGAGGGCCTTTTTCTAAAGAAAGTAATATAATATAATTCTCACGATTATTATATTACGTACAAAAATATAGCAATGGATCTCAACGATTGTGATGCTGATATTGCGATAAACACTTGATTCATCATTCACTTTCATTCGGCTATCGTTTGTAGTGATAAGAACTTTCGATAAGACAACTTTACTAAAACTTATTACACTTCATCACTCAAAGCTAGATTTATACTCAAATGGTCATTCGTTAACTTTATTGAGTCATTGGCATGATGTCAGAATGAATAATGATTCAACTACCGGAAAAATTAAAATGCTATGATGATGTAATATCCTAATTGATTGATTAATTTTTATCCAGCACGGTAAAAAAGAGAAATTCATTGATACAGGATGTGTAGAAAAATTAATTTAGCTGATTTATTGACTTGTAGTTTTGGCTACCCACGTCAATCCGTCCGAATGCCGTAATTTAGTGTAAACAATGTTGGGATATAAAAGACTTCCAAACTGCAGCATTTATTATTTAATTCAAAGACTTTAAAGTAACAAGACGCCAAATTATCTCCCATTTTCTGATATTTCCAAACATTACTTTGATCGCTCAAATCCATAATCATGAACATTTTTGCAGTCACTTTTATTATTGCGTTCGTCGCAGTAGTCAACGGAGGGCCAGGTAATTAAATAGCCATACAATTTTTTATTACTACAATTTTTAATGATTTTGCGGCAATTAATAACTTACCTGTTTCATTTTTTAGTCTCTCTAGAGTTAAGGACTCTTAACAGCATTATTGTAGGAGATCAGCTGTACTTTTCAGATACATCGGCAACATTCGTAAGTGATTTCATTTAAATTCGTGCCATTGTAATTTTCTGTTCTAATCAAAAAAATCTGGTGTTAATAGCAATCCCGTGATGAAGCACTGAGATACTGTCAATCTCAGGATGCGGAATTGGCAAAAATCACAAATAAGTCATTATTCGACACTTTGCGATTGGCGCTTTCTGTCCAAGGAAGTAAGACTGAATTTTAGTTTTCAATAATTCGTTTTTATCAAAATGCTATATTTTAACATATTTCCTACTTCAATTCCGTAATGTTTATTTTTTTGGATATATTAGCATATTGGATTGACGGCATTGACAAAAGTTCTCATGACCGATTTGAGCTAAGCACCAGTTGTACACCTGGCGAAATGGATTTCAGTGGAATGCTACCCGGAAACCTGGTGTTCACCCCAAAACAATGTCTGGCTCTAGTGAAAGGTACAACTGCAAGTAATTCAAGGATCCAGGCTACAGACTGCATTATTCCAAATCGTGTATTGTGTTCATTTCCTTTGAATGGGTGTGCCTTAGCTACTACACCACCAGTTTCTCCTTCAACTACTTTACCGCCATAAGACGATTCAATTATGTAAAATCAATACTTCATTGATAGGGATATAAATTAACATAAAAATATCAGTAATAAAAATTTGATTGCAGTTGGTTTAGATAGTTGAATTCTAACCTGATTTCTTAAGAACTCAATGTACCAAATATATCATGAGACGATTTTTTACCCGAATATTGAGCAATGAATAACAGTACATAAAATTATTGAATTACGTGAAAAATGGTAAGTACTTGTCAGAAAACGAATTAGAGATTACGCAATTTCTCAGACGAGCCATGTTGAACCGAATTGAGTTTAATTTCTGTGTTACTTCTTATCACTATGCAAAATACCTACAAAACTCATACACACTTTATCATATTATTATACCATATAGTGTATCATCAGGACTCTGTTGTTTTTGTGGTGTTAGATGATAAATACCAGTTTTCGGTTTTTCGGTGATACTCCAAAAGCACCTACCGTAACTGTTTTTGATCGTCTTTATGTCATTTTTTTGTAAAGTGCTTAGAGCTAATCGCTTATTTTATTATTGGTTTGACTGAACCCAACACCAGACCCTTCTCCCAACCAATCCCACTTATGTCTCTCAGGTTTTTAAGTCCATCTTGGAAATCCTTGAGTAAAATCGATGAGACATGGCGACTTTGATCGTCTACCATGAACATACTATTTGTACCCTTTTGTCTATGGTCATAGCAATATTGCTTACTTGCTTAAGTAAGATATTCATATGATATATCTATACAACCGTCAAAAAACCCTCCAAAGAATTATAAGAATTGCCCTATTTTACGTTTGGATATATAATGTTTGAAAAGTTTTCACTGATTATAACCATAATGGTAGCTGCAGTTGTGTTAATATATTTTCGACTAGCTTAACTATTTCCAAAGTATGCGTAGTTAACTTATAAAAATTGGAAAAGCTTGAAAGATATTGGAAGGGTAATTTGAAAAGTGGCAGAGATAAAAGGATTTCAAAAGTATGTCAGCATATTGAAATGAAAGTTATGGTTTGGCTACTGCAAAGCTGGCTATTCGTGAGGATGTTATAAATAATGATGTGGATTTGCTATTAATTAGTCTGGTATGAATAATAGAGAAGATGAAACATTGACAGTATAATATTTGCTTAATAAGGGTGATTTTGTCATAACTTTAAAGATGATTAAATTTTTAAATGGATTTAGGATGGAAATTTTATATAATGTGTATAAAATGTAGTTATATGCATTTAGATTTAGATTTATTCATTAATTACAAAGTGACATGTAAAACTAATGTATCCAATAACCAAAATTCATATCAAAATAACCCAAAAATGTTTTTTTAATTAGATAATTTTAAAGATTAACTACGAATTTTAATAGCAAACTAATATGTTTATACAAGAAATAAGTTTCTGTTTTTAGATCTTATGCAAAATGTTGTTAACTTGCTTTATCAATATATATATGCGCATGAATACAATTTTTGAAATAATAAACTATTTTTTCTCTCTTTCAAATAAAACATTTTTTTCTGTGACTCAGGAAAACTATGAGTTAAAAAATATCGATATGCTGAAAAAATAATAATACTAATATATATAAATAAAGGAAAGTATTATATATGTACTGGTTAATTTCAATTTAAATAAAAATATATGTTCACACAAGCTACTATCCGATGTCCCTCTTATTTTACTGCCTATTCATTTTTATTCTGTTGTTACTGCCTTCTTTTGTCTTGAAAACATACTCTATAGAAATAATTTTATTATTTGAATGTTTGAAGTTTTATCGTTTTATGATAAAATAATTATATAAAACAGCAATTGTTGTTTATCTAACGGCTTATTTTTATGTTTTACAGTAGTTTTGTCCAAACAACAAATCAGAAAGTTAAAAAAAGAGTTTCAGAAATATTTGACACATGTGCAATTAAATCATCCATTTCAATGTAGTTTGTATATATGTGACACATTAACTTTTATATAGAGAATTGTATTTAAATTTACAAATATTGTTTTACTAAGATGATTAAATGATTTAATTTTTGTACACTTTCAAAATCGTTGTTGTTTGTGCGTATATCTTTAGTTGAATTATAAATTTTACTAATAAAAATAGATACACATGCATAAAATGCTACTTAAAACAAGCTCCCAGGAAATATAATGATGGTTTGAAATGAAATTGACCATAGTATATAATGCTTTTACAACTCAAGTTACAATATACGTTTCTGGAAACCCTGAAATAACTTTTTTCACTAGAATTTTATTTTAATCATGACAATTAGCTAGAATTACAATTCTTGAATCGATCCAAGCACCAAAAGTGTCACCGTGTTACGCACTATATCATCACAAACTTGCAAACCTAGTTTTGCCCTTGCCAAACCATACGGACCCAGATGAAATCCCACAGGAACACAAGCATTTAACTGTTTCCTTTCCTCTTTTCTTGTTATAACTTGTTTCCAATACACTTGAAATATTTTCGAATTCCTGTAAGGAAAATCAGCTAGTTGTGTAAGTACGATTGCTAGTACAAATCCAAAAAAGGCAGTTACCGGAGCCAACAAATAAACAATTATGTTTAACATGTGATACATTTTTAAAGTCATCAGCGCTCCTACAGAAGCCAATAGAATTCCAACAAATATCAACACTGTCAAAAACACTAATACAATTTCGTTACCCATAACCATAAATAGTTGCATGCGTCGATAACGCTTGTAACAATTTCTAAATCTAAATTTCATCATGCCTGAATACGACGATCCACTATAATGTATTGTATTTGAATAGAAAACAATTCCCTCCAAAAATATTATAATTAAGAGGAAAGCCGAGAGAAGAATTACCGCAGCGTAAACCATAAATAAGCTATATATCAAAGCAGCAAACATCTTTTTATAGATACTCGATTTACCAAGAACCAACTGGATGGGATCATAAGAAACTGCAAATGGCATTCCAGTTATACCTAACATTACTACCAGAAAACCTACCGAAAGTCCGTACACGAATAGTTCCATTATTGAGAGTTTACCAAATATAGGCACGTTATATGTAGCGTATAGTGGAGACGTAGTTTCTGGAATTAGTGGAACAATTTGACAACGTTGATTTAGCGTGTACTGAATTATTGCGCTGTTGACATGCTCCATGTAACAAGCAGGAGTGAATATACAAATTGCTGCAACTAGATAAACATAAACGATAACTTGGTCGACGTGATGAACTGTATAGGATTTCCAATGAAAAAATAGCCATAAAATACGAAATGCAACGAAAGGGGTGAACATTAGTAGTAACACGAGCAATATTAGAATCCGAAATATTTTGGGGATTGGTCGATCGTGATGGGAACTTTCGACTAGTTTGAGATTTTGGAAATCAACAGCGTAGGGAGTGGGAACTATTTTTTGAATTAGGGAATGTACTTTGTATGATGCTAATGTTAACGACATTTTAAAATTGTTGCTGTAAAAATACTTCTTTATATCTGGAGCTTCTTAGTACAACTGTGTTATTTAAATAAATGTAATATTTTAGAACTTATGTGTGGTGGTTACAAACTCGTGTAAAGGGTTATCCTGTCTGTACAATATATTTATTGTGCAATCAAATATTTTTCTAATATTAATCATTTTTATGGTTATAAATGTATGTCGTAAAAATATGAGTGTATTCTGATATATAGCTGGACTTATTTATTACCTCTTGGAACGGACATTAAGTTGAAAAATAAAGTTTGATGTCCGAAAATTGATTTATGGGAATACCTTATTACATTGAATCATGGCTCTAAGTTATACACTTGTAGTATAGAATACTTATCTGGTATGAGAAATAAAATGAAAGTTTAAATAAATATTTAATTCATTTTCGATTTAATCAATTTAATTAAAAATGTTTTAAATAGAAAATTAAAAAAAAAGATATTGCTACCAACTCAATTGAACTAGATACATCTTCAATGTAGAAATTTAATTTATTAAAATAATAGTAATATAAATTTTCAGTTCACTTGAATAACATATGTTGCTCAAAGTGTTGCCACTAACCGAATTGGGATAGTCTTAGAACACCTAAGTCAAGTACTGAAGCCAGTGATGGCACTAGTACAGAAGTACTATTTACACGAAAAATATGCAAAGGTTTTAAAATTGTGGAGAAATCAAGTATTTTTGGATGCTAGTCCTTGCTTCAGATCTCATTGTGTAGCTCGGAAATTTAAGTTAATAAAATATACAACAATAATATTTAAATTTTTAGAGTTAATACGTCTTCGATAGTAGCGCATGCAAAATGTAGTGATGTATGTATATTCCTTTGTATTGTGCAATTAAGTATTGTTCTAAAATTGAAGCATTGTTATGGTTATAATAGCATGTCGGAACAACATGAGACTATTCTTGTGTAAAACCTCGTGAATCATTTATTACCTTTGAATTTTAAACTTCGATGGATAAGTTTAAAAAAAGGATTGTCGGAAAATTTACTTATCTGAGTTGAATAGTTTAATTTAATGTATATTAGCTACAAGATATGTATAGGCTTGTATAATACAATACTTATCTGGTATGAGATATCAATTTGAGTTAATTTTAAATTTAATTTAAATTGAATCGATTCCATTAAAAATATGGTTATGAACAAGGAGTGCATAAAAAGTTTGAATGCTACCAAAACACCGTGCTCTGGGCGATTGTGAGTCATTTTGGTCAAAAAAGTAGTCAAATAAAAAAAACATTTTGGTCAAAAATAAAGTGAACATTTTTTGTTAGGTTCTAATTAGTCAAATTTAATTTATGAAATAATCTTATAACATCTTAAATAACTTCCATTTAAATTGTTGTTCATTTTGAATGCTAACCTTCGACACTATTATTAATTCGTGCTACTTGATGCATAAAACGGTCGTAGCAATTCCAAAACTGAATAGGAACGTCCAACTTGGTAACAATTTGAATATCCAATCCAGCATCCACACTGTACAATCACTTGCAAGCATCTAGATAACACTGTATTATAGTCAGCATCCAAAATAAAAAAGTGAATTTCCCAATAATGCAAATTCGACAAAAATGCCATTTGACCAAAAATTCCATTTGCCCAAAATGTTTTGACTACTTAAATTTGACTAAAATATCATTTGCCTACTTTTTTGTAAATCGTCCCCAAAGACCAAAAACACTTGGAATACATAAAGTTTTTTTGAATTTAAAAGTGCTTGACAACAACCACCAGTTCAGCATTAGCAATTAAATATTGCCATATTTAAGAATGTTGTGGAATAAATTGTCGGATTTTTTATGAAAATTATGAAATCTCTTTTTCTGATTTTTAGTGATTTTGTTCAAAATCTGGGCAAAAAATTATTACATATGATCGACTTCTTAATTTATATTTGCCAAATGAGTAGTAAGAAGTTTAGCTAAGTCAATAAAACCATTTAGCAACGTTTTACTGAGATTTTTTAACCTTTTTATTAAACACACATGGTAAAAGCGCACACATACGTGGTGTAACACATATTATAAAATGACATACTTTGCAAATAATTTTTGTTTTCAAAATATATGCCGATAACACAAAAGTGTATGATCTCTTAAGTAAGTTTATAATTGATTGTATTTTTAATAACTTACCTTTTATTAACATTTTTGCTCGTGGTTCTTGTCAACATAGTTGTGCATTGAAGAATATTTTGTAGAGTTACTAACACATACTGATAGTATATACTAACTTAGCCTGAAGATTTTAAAATCGTGAACTACAATCCATAATATATTATCTTAATTTATTTATTTTCAATTGATTGAAATAAATTTTCTTCTTAGTTTTTTTTTAATAAACATTGTTATTGAAATTTGGTTTAGTCTCCTGGGTTGGTTTGGTTTGGTGCAATGTTCTCGTTGTCACTGTAGTCAACAACATCAATGGCGAAAGGTTTTATTGACTCAAATATTTATGATTTTGAAATTTATAAAAATATTTGCTTGTTTAGATGTTTTTTTATAAAAAAATTAATAAATTTCAAGTAAACAAATCGAGTAAATATAATTTTGAATTTATTTCCTAGGGTGAATCATATTTGTGCAAAGAGCATAATGTAAACTAATTTATTACGCAATATAGTTCTTTTGGTGCAAAAGTATTGTGCATTAATGTGCTTTTCTAATAGGTCGGCAATCTATAAGTTTAGAAAAAGTATCTGCAACATTTTGTTTTAAATAGTAAACAATAAAATAATCTTTATACGCTTTTAATACCTTTAGGACTGTTATACAATTTTCCATTGATGTTTTGTGGAGAATATTAAATTAATTATTTGGTTTCACCAATATAACTCAACATTTTTCAAACCCAAAAGTTTTCAATACAACTTGACTTTTATACGCTAACTCTATTATTACCACAAGAGCCGTAGCACATAATAAAGAAATATGAACATAAGACACTACGACAATAATATCGGTTATCTGTAAAGATTTAGCAATACCCAAAGTGCTACTTTGATTAAGTAAATAGTTGTAATATTTAACCCGTCTTTCCCAAGTTTTCCACATTAGTGCAATACCTGACTCCACCAATCCGCTAACCGCTGAAATATCATATGCTCGTTGCCAAATACAGTCACTACTACATTTTTAACCAACCAACTCTTTAACAGAAAAACTCTTTTAAAAAATGTTGTAAAGAATTCATTGTGGTACTGGTAATATATTGCATGTTTGCTAATTGAAATAAAAGCTTCGTATTTGTAGTGTTCGTTTCAATTTGTATATTTATTATCACCATACCCGTTTCACATTATATAAGGTGCACGTCGATAGGGAATTTCATTTTGCTCTTCTAATATTTAACCTCCTTTCGTGAGACTATTCTGGCGAAATTCTATATGCTAAAGACGCATTGCTCTAATAAAAGGCACTTAAAGTTGCCAGTAACCAAATACTTAGTGTGTATTTAGTCTTCTTCAGTTAATCAAAAAATCATAAATAATTGAAGGAATTCGGTTAAGTAGTTAACCATGTAAAAGAAAACAAATAATAAATATGCAACTTTCATACCACAAAAATTATATAAATGGCTATAGTTCGTTGATATCACTAGTCTTCAATAAATTGTTTACATTAAGAGGTAAACATCATAACTGACATATTTCTGGTTCAGAATTTAAATTCTGACCCAATCATTTTCACATGGAAAATTGTTTTTCATATGGCAAGAAGGAATGTAAATGGTAAACAATTTTTGATGTTTTTAAACATACTAAAGCTCTATCTTGAATCTACATTTGCTAGCAAGTCTCGCTTGATTAAAAAAACAAAATTATTTCGATTAAAACAAGAAATCGGGTATTTTTTTGAAATTCGAGTATTATTTAAACTTGATTGCTTATTAAATACATACGTTCAATATTACACAAAACTTATAAAGATAAATTTTAACAGAAAATCAGCTATGTTTTGGAGTTTATCCTTATTTTGTATCCTTTATTTTATCTTGGATCAACTAATTAAATGTCTGGCTGCTAACAAAATTCCATCAATCCTTAGAACAAAATTTACCTTAAAAATGGTTTAGGTATGCTAATTTAATAATCAGCATATAACTTGTAAACGAGAAGTTTATGGAACAACGACTAATCAAGGAATGTGGCTCTAAAATAATTAAATTGAAAGCGGGACGGAAAAGGTGAATATATCATTTTATCAAATACTTATTGTTGGAACTTCAATCAAGGGTATACTATTATTTAGGCAGTTTGGAGTCCCATAACATAGCTAATGGACGAGCTTCAATTCTTCAAAGGAATTTTGGAATTTCAACGAAGAAACAACACAACAGCAAAACTCAATTTATTTGTTCAAACCAGACATACGAATAGCTAAAGCCTCTAAAGTATGATTAAATTGTTCATTTTAAATGTAACATCAAACGAATATAAAGAAGGAAATATTCTGTTTCAAACACTTTTTGTTTTTCTTTAAAAGCTTGAAGTTCTTTGTAATTTTCTCGCTTAATTTTCTGTACAAAATCAAAAATTCAAACTCATTGATTTGCCAAACCATTTTAAATTTCTGGCGATATTAAACATTTTAAGATCAAAATCTAACCTACAACATTTGTAAGCAAATAGTCCTTCGAAAAACATTTGTCAAAATGTTTGCAAATACAACAAAGAAAGGTCTTGTTTTTTTCTGGAAACTTGCCTATTATTTAAACGTGATTGACTATTATCCTTACGTTGCAAAGAAAACTCAGTTTATTAGCCTGCAAGTTAAAGAAAGCTCCGCAAGAAATTTTATTTCTAAATCTTTGACATTTTTGTTCATTTTGTATCCTTTATATATTTTAGGCCAACTATTCAAATGTCTGGCCACTAACCAAATCCCTCCAACTTTACAAACTAAATTCACTCTAAAAATGGTATACATGTTTCTAGCATATAGTCTGGGAAGTGCAAATCAAATAAATCGTTTGAAAAAGTGGAACGAAATTCCCAAGTTTGAAAATAAATTCTTACAGTACTTTCAGACGACAAATAATAAGCCTCTTACGTTACAAAATGTTATTCCTATTTCACTTTTTCTTGGATTTTCGTTAAACGTCGTAAACCTTCTATTGATATTGAAACGCCCGGACTACCATCAGTTCATTACATCAGTTCTCCATCCATCATCCTCAATTTGGATTCGAAGACTTTTGACATTGGTTCAGGTATGGATATGGGGCTACAACTATGTAAGTACAATAATTTAGGTAACCTTTTGTTCTTGAAAACATTTTAACAATGAATATTATTTTTAGATATCAATTTCCGAATATACTGTTATTACTGGATATGTATATCCAAAACTTTGCTCAACTATATTATCCTGCGATCCATCCACATCAAGAAACAAAACTTCTAAGAGAACCATTCATGAATTTAATATGAAAAGCTATATCGCCCTACAAATTTTGCACAACATGTGCAACTGCAACTATAGATATAGTTCAAATATAGTTTGGACATTTGGGTCAACATTGGAATCATCGATGGCAATTTATTGTGTAGCCGAATTTCAAGATCTTTCTGCCATAAAAATGGCTTTAGCCACTCAAGCGTTTGTTTATATACTTTATAAGCAGTTAGCAGTTCAA
This sequence comes from Entomobrya nivalis, assembly GCA_034695485.1. Taxonomy (NCBI): domain Eukaryota; kingdom Metazoa; phylum Arthropoda; class Collembola; order Entomobryomorpha; family Entomobryidae; genus Entomobrya; species Entomobrya nivalis. The sequence continues at coordinate 11,693 of JAQFZH010002026.1, forward strand.
GGCTATTTACACGAAAGATCTGAAACGGTTTTGAAATTGTGGAAAAATCTATTATCCCAAGTATTTTTGGATGGTAGTTCTTGCTTCAGATCTAAATATGTGGCTCGGAAATTGAGGTCAATGCAACCTCTGAAAACTTACGTTGGACCCTTTTATCATGTTAGAAAAGAAACATTGATTTGTACTATTGATACCATTTTCAACATAACAGTTAGTTTGTTACTGATGTAAACAACCATCGGCTTTAAAATGCAGTTTAACCAAAAACCTAACTTTGCTTTTAGGCCATTGAAAACCAGAATTTAGGCTAACTTTAATAGTGTTGCATTTAAAAGTCATATTTTATAAGAAAACACTGACGTCACTACTTATTATGAAAGGTCAAAAGTTATACCATGCCCCAGACATAACAGTCCTTATTCAAAAAATATTTACATGGTAGGGTCAATAAATAATTTAAGATAATACGCAAGCAGCATGTGAAAAGCAATTCTGAAAAGTATGCTCACTAAAGCACACTGAAAATACCAAAAATATTTCTTCATCATAACTAACATGCTTTTAAATATTCGAGAGCTCTCAAAGTAGAACATCAACACAGATATCTACATAATTAATTTCTATAAATAGTTAGCATTATGACTGCTGGTCATCACACAAGAAATCCAATTTCATTAAATACATGTGACTTACACATTCACCAGGATGGTCTCTGACTGCGACAACTACTAATGTTAAAGAATCCACCAATTTTTTGAGGGTATACTTTAGTAGCAACGTTTTAATTGGTTAAACTTACGTCTAGATCATCAATGTATATTTTGTTCCGTTGAATAATCCTTAAAAATAGTTTAGCTGAAGACAATCTTAATCTACAGTTTACAACATTGTATCACAAAGGCATATCTTAATTTTACACAACGAAAATCTAAAATCGGTTTGTAACGATCAATTTAACCTTTCCTTAAATTGTACTGGTTTAATATTATTTGATAGATTGGAATCTACAATATATTATTTACTTGGTTGCGTCAACTTAATTTTAGATATTTTCTATCTTTGAGTACTTTACATTACACAACTAATTAGACTTAATTTGTAAAGTACTCTTTTGACATTTTCCAGTAATAAAGCTAGTTCAAATTGTATATTGTGACTACTTTTTCAGTTTTAGACTGCACACCATTGGAACTAGTACGCTTAAAGTGCACTCTATTCTTGAACAATTTATCCCTACACCATATTCAGTAAACTTACCAACCCAACGTCTAACAAAAAGTGTCTCTTATAATATCCGGGTCCAAAAACTAATCCGTACATATTTTCTTGTCACTATTGCATTTCCTTTAATTCCTTTTGTTTTATGTCGACTGACTTGGTTACTATTTCACTGCAGAAAGTTTGCATCCTTGCATTTTGACCAACTAGTTTTCGATACAGTAATATTTGGATGCATTATCATTTTTATATCAGCATGGCATTTAGAATACAGACAATCTCAAACAATTCAATTTATAATGAACCAACAATGAAACTTAATGCCAATAGCATTCTTTTCGTCAATGTCGCCTTACAACTTTAAAATTCGCATTCCTCACATTGGAAAACACTCTAGAAAAGAATTTTTCATTTTTGGGTTGTCTTTCCCATTTTTTTTTGCTGGCAGCTATTGCAGCACCATTTGCAATTACTTATGATCCCATTCAAATAATAGTTGGGGACCAAGGTACATTAGTAAAGCTATGAATTGGATTTTTGTGTACCGCTTATATTTTATAACAACGGTGCTTTCTGCACTGCTTTTGTTAGTTGCGTTTTTCGAGGGAGTTGTCGGTTACTCAAGGACTATTCATTATTTGGAAGCTTCGTTTCTTGCACTTATGAAATTTAGATTTAAATCTTGCTACAAGCGATATTGGATTTTGAAAGTTCTGATTATTTACATTAATGATGTTGTCCAAGGTTTTGTGACAGTGCTTATTTTCGTAGTTACATTATTGGCGTCATGTGCAGAATATGTAACGTTAAAAAGGTATCCAGTGCTGAATATTTTCTTTTATATAATAGCACCCTCTGTCACACTACTTTGCTACATTATTGCGATACTTTTCACCTTCATGGCAAATTATCCATACAAGCATTCTTTGCTATTTAAGCATTACTGGAAGTCTATTGTAACCAGAAAAGAAGAGAACAAGATTTTGTATGCCTGTAAGCCTTTTGAATTTCATTTGGGTCCGTATGGAGTTGCAAAAGCGAAGTTAGGCTTGCACATTTGTGACGATATTATTCGTAATACGGTCACTTTTTTAATATTTGGTGTATTTTAAAGTTTAAAACGTAGCAACGTTTAATAAGAATATATTTTAAATTTATGTTTCTATACAAGTAAATTGATCGTTGTTTAATTAACTTAAGTACATAATCGAACACGGAAAACTAAGAAAACAAGTTTGAGTAGTTCAACTGCTGTACGCTTAATTATACTATATATTTACCTGATTTGTTTACACGTTTTTCGTTAGCTTCAAGTGCACACAAAACTGTGAATTTAATTTAAATCTATTAAACTCTGTTAGGTTTTACTAATAATAAAGTTGTTTTAACAAATTTAGGAATTCTTGTTATTGATTTTCGTTTCCATATAAACTCTGATATTGCCACAAGAGCCGTTACACATAATAAGGAAACATGAACATAAAATACTACGACAACATTATCAGATAATTGCAATGATTTGGCAGTATTTAAAGCATTACTGTTAAGTAAATACTTATAATATTTAACCCGCCTTTCCCAAGCTTTCCATTTAAGTGCAATACCAGACTCCACTACTCCCGCTAATCGCTGAAATATTACATTCTGATCACCAAATACAGTCCTTACCACATCTCTCACAGCCCATGACCTATTCCTTTTTAGTAACTTCTCTTTGCCAACAGATACAACAGCTGGATACCGTCTATACAAAATACTTTTTCCGTTTCGAGTTGCCGTCATTTGACTTAAGATTTCAACTGAGTCTGCAATTCGATCTGACCAACTTACAAAAGCCGTGTGGTTACAAGCGTTAATAAATACGAGGTATCCTTCAGGTATTCCAAGTGTCATAATTTGATCTTTGACTTGTCCATTTGTGTAATGATGTATATTACGCTCTAAATCTAGTATAACATTTAAGCTCCCATTCAGTAGCGTATGTTTTAAAAGCTCGTTATTTATCAGCTTTTGTAACATTGGTGGAACCCTAGTTTTCTTACTCATTTTTGCTGCATTTAATTTACTAACTGGTCCAATTTGTTTACTAACATCTTTAGCATTAATATCATCAAATATTACTTCAGACGAAAAATCCTGCTCTGAATATATACTAAAGTTAAGTTTTCGTAATTGCCAGAAGTACCCTAATGGTTTTGGAGGAAATGGGGCACTTAACTCTGTAATATTTTGTCCCTTGTATGCGTTGCTTAGTACAACACCAATGACAAACCAAAAGGATAGAAGATACTGATGTGTTCCTGGGGTACAATTGACACTTTGTTCAAGAAGTATAAAAATTGGGGCTACGACCTCATTTAAACTAGGATGAATCTTTTGATCTTTTTGAATAGTAAGTATACTAGCGCCGGTAAATACACATAACAGAACTACAAACAACCAGGTATATTTGTCAAACCCTGATATGTATCCCATTACAGATAAGCTCGCATATTCTGTTCCCCCACATGTAATAAACTGCAAGCCTACCTCGTCAGTAATAACCTGAGTTTCATTAAACGTTGCAAAAACAATCGATGCTACGATTGGGTGTCTATTTCTCAGTGATGGTATCGCTATGACACAATTTCGAAAAACTAGATCAACAATAGCTAGATCAGCGGACATACCTTTATCAAAAGTTATGAATGATATTTCTGACCTAAGACCTGTTTTTGTTTGAATTTGATTTCTACCAAACATTAGTACTATCTTGGAACTTAAAGCGTGGGAACTGTACTCTGCACTTTTTACAGATACAGCCATGGTTTTGGGGTGATTTTTAAGGAAACTTGATGGTTTATGAATGTATTCATTAAGAGATTGGTGGTTTAGGAACATGTTTGAATCATATAGCTTCATTACTTGAAGCTCTCTGGACACCAGGCGTACAACCTTAAATGATTGGGTCTTTGGCTTAAATATTAGTCTAACTGGGAAATTGGCTACTCTCTTTTGAAAAGGAGCTATCATCTGAAACGTATGTGATAAAATGTGTACTGCTGTGGATTTTGTGTGAGAAAAATTGGTTAAGTTTGAATGTAAAATTATCTGGAATGCATTTTGTTTGGTTAATTTAACACCTGTGTTAAGTTTACTGCTGTACGTGGCCCATATATTGTTGGGTAGTTTTATACGGGGAATACTACATCCGAATGTGTTTCCAAGAAGAGCTGCACACCCCATCCTTTCAGCTTTTTCAGGAGTTCTGTTGGAATTAAAGTTAGGTTATAAATTTGAACGTAACAAAGTATGTTTTGCGGAGCAGCGTGAAACCCAAAACTTCTCCGGTGTTCGGAATAATTTCCAAAACGATTTGTTGTGACGTAGTTTATGCTCGATGATTTATGAAAAAAGTAATAGTTTGACAAGATAATAGGCGGATTCAACGAATAGTTATGGTTTTCAAAGTAAAGGAAATTAGGGTGGATGTGTTGACCTATTGGTAGGTAATCAGAGATGTGAATGATGCAACTTGAAAATAATTGTAGTATATTCAGAGTGTCAAGAGAAAAAACAAAGGAAATTTTAAAAATAAGAACAGAAGTAAACGTTGTTTGTTTCATAGTTACAAGAAAATAAACTAAATAGTCTGGCACTCGCATAAGCTTACCAGAAGCGATATTTTAATCACGGAAGTTTCAACTGCTTACGAGACACGGAAGTAAAATAATTTGACACGGAAATTGCAAGAAACAGGTAGATATGTAATATGGGTGAATGCATATAGGGTATGTTTTATAATACTTCCGGGTATCACGCAAGGTACCCAAAGAATATTTAAAAAATGATAATTTTACTAGCTAAAATACTTTGCATAATAATATTAACTCTTTTCCTTAAGGTGGTCTATGGATTAAACCGAAACAATGACAGATCAAAAGTTATTTTTCAAAAAAATATCCTTTAATGTTGTAAATTTTTTTACCACAATAATAAATACCAAACCAAAGATAATAATGGACCTCTCAACATAACTTCAAAGAATATAACACCGAGTATAATTAAAAGTACATGAAATGTAATGGGTATTATCTTCATTTCAAATTTAATTAAACATTATTTAACATATATGTGCAACATGTTTTTATCAACAGAAAATCTGAAAAACTCATATCTGCACACATTTGAGCTGGTAATAAATCACATATTTTTGGTTAAGATATAAAATATTTTGAAAATTAAATAAAAAGAAATATTCTAATCAATTGTTATAACTAAAAATGTGTCTATAATTATTGAAATACTCCTGTATTAAATAAACGCTTGCCTGAATCCATATCATTTGTTAAAATGCTCCAACCAACTAAATAACCAAGTACTTTTCCAAAAATTCCAAGTTAATCAAATAAAAATAACCATAAATGTTCCTATGCTAGCCCAGTTTTTATTGATTCTGTGCTTTATAAAAAATGGTTTTCCAACTAAGCTCTAACCATGTCAAAAAGTTACAAAAATACTGAATAATTTATTTCAATATCGAACAAAATATTATACGCGTGATAGATCTGCTGCCAAATAACTTTACTGAAAAAATACTTTTACATTTATTCTTGTGGTTTTATGATGTGTTTAATACAGTTTAAAACAATTCAACCATAGATAAACTATTTGAAAAAAGTCTCCGAACATTATGTTTTACTTTGTAACAATTTGTCATTTTTGCATAAAACACTAGCATTTTCGGTCATAATTTGAAATAGACACACAGTTACAAATTCTGCAGATTACAAGTTAATACTTTTTAAAACTAAATCCAAAAATGTCGCTAACACTTGGAGCCTTTAAAGTTCACTCCATCTTTGAAAAAATTGTTCCAACACCATACGCCGTTGATGTGCAAAACCTAAAACTTGTTCCAAGTGTTACACATGAACATTGGGCACGCAAAATTATTCTTTTTACAGTTCTATCATCTGCATTTCTTCTACTTTTCCCATTTGTGTTACTTCGAGCAATGTGGCTATTTTTCAATTGGAATTTTTCATTTCACGATTGTCTAGCAGATACCGACTGCGCGTTCACCGATCCTGAAGGGTTAAAATTTAAGAACGAAAGAACTTAAATTTCCTAAAAAGATTAACTAGAGAAATACAGAAAAGAGTCAAATCTTGTCAGATGTCGACCAAATGTTATGCAGAAGGTATCGTGTATGTGTATGGTTAAAAGAATAAAATCAAACTGTATTTGTAATGTACATACCTAGTCACGCTTGTTTTTTTCTTATTTTTCGTATAATATTTAAATAGTCACGGCTCATAAACATTCAATAACAAATTTCCTACTACTTGTTTTACCT
>JAQFZH010002027.1:0-18247 GCA_034695485.1 Entomobrya nivalis
ATGGAACAGTTAAACAATTACTTTTGTCTCGTGATTTGCAAACTTGCAAAGTGAATATTAGGGCAAATCACGAGACAAAACATTTGTTAATCTGTTTCAATTGATTTATGATGAAATTATCTGTACATAATGTCAGTTTGTTTTTCCAAATCGGTAAGTTTCAAAAGTCATTTTTGACAAGCCTTAAATATATAATTGCTTCGAAAAATATCTATAGAAGCATTATAAAGTATGCATATATCCGCTAAAGTTCTGTTCTGTATATATTCACAATCACTGCCTAATACGCACACAATAATGAAAATTATTGGTTTTGATTTTCCAATTTAAAATTTTGGCCTAAAATACACATGTCAGAAATCCTCCCAAGTTTCTGCATTTTCAGTATATTGGCAACACAAATGAGATAAATGGAATATCTTCACAGTACCATATACAAATTAGTATTTATCACAAAAAACGCGCACAGCTCAGAGTGCTATTAGCTTTGGGCGAAATTTTGTTACCATCAACAAATCACATTAAATATACAATACAGTTTTGCATATTTTTACATCCAGTGTGCACTTTCAGGGGACAATTAAATTTTGACAACAATTTTTTTTAAAGAAATTTCATGGAATTGAATACACACCAATCTTTGGTAAAAAGGTTCCAGCAGCGCTCTGAAATTGAATGTAAATGAAATTCAAACTGTTGAGCAATTTTTGTTTTCAAACTGTAGAAACACTGTATCCTTTCACCTCTCTCATGATATTTAAAGTACATTGTAATATCCATCATGCTTCACTTTACTATTTATGCCTTACTTATTCTTGTGTTATATTTCTACATTGTATTTTGTAAGTAAATACTTAACATAATGAATATATATTATCATAATTAATTTATATTTAATTACAATTGTGGTATGAAGTATCAACTATTAATGGTAAATCATTATCACTATATATTATGCGTGTGTTCTTGATTGATTTATCTTTTTAGAAGGAAAAAAAAAGATTTTAAAAACTATGTAAGTAAATATTAAATTGAATATTGTCACCAGATACTTGGTAAGTGTGCAATTAAGAAAAGATATTTTAAAACTTATAAAAAATTTAGGATAATTTTTTTTTTCTAAAAATTTTCTTCCAAAACAATATTCGTACCCTTTGGATTACAAGTACTGGTTGGTATATACGTTGTTTATCTGCTTCAATTGATATCCCGTAATTCCCCCACCCCCACCAAAACTCCCTTTCAACTTTTAATTTTTTTTTACTATAAATTTACTTGTCGTATAAATAGGTAATCCGAAAATATAGTGACTTTTGTCATGTTACGCGCTCGCTCGTTCATTTTTTCTGTGGCGGCTGCCATGCAGTGTGCTCAGTAAATTTATACAATTTTCTGCTATCCATATCCCAGCTTGGTATATTTTAATTTTTGCTATCAAATTTTAAAAATGAAAAGTTGGCTCCAATGTATTTATCTATTCTGATAAACTACTCATATATTTTTTTCCGTTGAGTTGTGTGAGATCAGATAACATTATTTTTTGCTTAAACAATTTTTGGCGACAAAATTTTAACAAACCAATTTTTTATACTAATTTTTGATGGGTTTTGAAAACTGGTTGAAAACCAATATAACATATTTTTGACATGATAAAAAAAAATATCAATCAATGTGATAAATTAAAATGTTTCTCTACTGCTGTATTTTTAACACCGTCACGGTGCTCTGCTGATGATGATGTTGGGACAACTTGGAAGGACATCTACCTTGTTCTCACCCTTTCGGCTCACAGGATTCTAATTACCCGATCGGTTTTGTATCCAAATATTTTTTTTTTTCAAAAAAAACAAACGAAATCATAAAACTTATAAACTAATCGGATTTTTTACAAAAAATAACCTAAACCAACTAATTTTTGAAGTGAACATTTTTTGACGTGTTGTGAGTTAACTTATATTGAAATAACCTCATTGCGCTTTTCCTCATTTTTCTTTCTACTAATCTCATATTATCTCTTCGTAATGATTACTAGAAATATTTATAAAAAAAGGAATACAACTTTATTTTTTTATAATTCTTTCCCGTTGTCATTTGCCATTATTCATTCCACACAGTCGCTGTTGATGTGTAAGAGGACGTAGAGGAGATTTTTTATTACTAATCCGAAAGACATAAAAAAGTGATGAAATGTATTATTATATTTGGCGCATGACTATATAATTTGGAGAAGCACATAATAGTTCGGAATCTTAGGACTCTCAAATGTAAACTTGCTATCTTTAATATATTACCATCTTAAACTGGTTATTTTTTGAGACAACTTTGGTCAGCTCTTCTGATTGCGAGAGATTTACAATAATATTCTATAAAAGACTTGCAGTACTGATTTTGTTTTTTTTATCTATCGCTGTTGTGTCATTGTTGTCATGTCATGGGGTTTCAGTCACGTGCCTGCGATGTTTGATTCCGTTATAATATTGTCAAGAGATTGTCATTACTCTATATGTACATATGATTTTCGGCATGCGATGATGATGTAAATAAAAAAACTGTTTTATGCTGTGGAATGGCTTTTAAAATTATAACGTATTTTTATAACGCATGTATGGTATGTTCAAGATTTAATACTTTATGAGAACGTGTATGACAATTTTTAGATTATTTTAATTCTTCTCAGCTTTTCAGCTTTTTCCCTCCTGCATGTTTTCAAAAAAAATGAAAAAAAATCAAGTTTTGTATCAAAAGTATACATGAAAGAAAGTGTTTTTAGGAAATAACCAAAAAGAAATCGAATTAATTTACGATATAAACTCTTGCATGGCATGGGTAAAATCAACAAAAAATTTCAACATGAATGAGTGAATGTTATACACAGAGGGAAAACGTGTATCCTGCATGTAAAAACCTAACGATATAAATACTTCTTTTTTACTTTTCTTTTCCATATTTGGTTTTTGTCCTTACGTTTTACATGCATCTGCTTTCAAACGGCATATTATACTGCATGGTGATGACTTTGGCTGATCATTGTTTGGTACTGTGGCTTACTGGAAGGCTTCTCCCTTGCGAATCTTATCGTCGAATTATTAACCTGTGGAGAGAACCAATTCATATCATTTTTTATTAAAAATTCTCCAAACAATTCTTTCTAAAAAAAATGTTTTTTGTTTGTAGGTATTCCCCTAACTCCTTACTAATTCTTCATTTAATTATATTTTCTCTGTGTGTGACTGTGTGAGAAATCATTTGAATTGAAATCTGTGTGGAAGTGTGAATGAGATTCTTTTTTTCACAATTCAAAAGAGACTACGAAATTTCCTATATATTTTTTTCTCGCTTTTCATACTTCTAATATTTGCCATTTTATATACTATGTAATTTGTTCTTCCGAAATTTTTTGGGTTTCCTCTTGGGTAAAATGTGTAAAATTGTTATATAAGCATATATATATATTTATAATGTTATGTGATAACGATGTGAGTGTGTGTATTTTTTGTGCCTTTTTGTTGTGTGTGTTATCGTTGTTGTTATTGTTGGTGTTACTAATTCTCTCGTAAATTGTTATGGTTACTATTGTTACCCAACACTGAAGATAAAAATATGACAATTTTATTCATTCCGTGTTTTTTTTTGTTCTCTTTTCCCCGTTGTTCCTTTGGCACAGGTACATACTTCAATTGTATCATGTTCATGGTAGCCTCCTCCGTGGTCTCAACGATTTTAATCTTGAATTATCATCATCGCTCGGCCGACACTCATGAGATGTCCAATTGGGTAAGCAGTCACAGAGAATTTTGTGCCAAAAAAATACTAAAGTAAACCAAATGAGCATAAAAATATATGTACGGCGGCCCCTACGAGACATGGTCTACTTATGGATTTTCACTTGTTTTTACCCCCCGAAAAAGATATGTCCATTTAATTTAATAATTTTAAATGCCCGGGATTATAATTATCAATTTATTTTTTTCTTTCTAATTTCAGATTCGAGTGGTGTTTTTGCAATGGCTTCCATGGTTTCTCAGAATGAGTCGTCCCGGTGATAAAATCACGTTAAAGACGATGGCAGCTACTGCCAAAATGCGGGATCAGATTCGAGAGATCGAATTAAAAGAGCGATCTTCCAAAAGTCTGCTAGCCAACGTCCTTGGTAAGGAAGAAATAACATTCATTAAGACGTTTCTCTCTCTAGAGCTAAAACTCAAAAAGGATAAGTATAAGGATTTCTTCACTGGGAAAATTCGCAGAAAACGTCTATATATTTTCGTTACGTAAAGCCCTCATCTCTTGTGTTTTTTTATTCATTTCATGCATATATACACATCCATATATACATAAATATATATCCATGTATATATTTTCTAAATACATCATAATAATACTACTTTAAGATTATCCCCAGATAAAAATGGGACATGTGCCAAAATAGAGAGTGAAAGTAGAATAGATGATGGCGAAAAAAAACTCTCCTTCCTACGCTAAACGTGCACATACACTACTGTACGTATCTTTATTGTTGTTCATCTCCATACAGACTGTCCAATAAATCTACACTAAATCCAATTTCGATTCCTTCTCCTCTGCCTTGGTATTATTTTTCATTGTGTAGTCTAAATGGAGGAAAAGGGGAAATAAAGAGAAAGTAGGAGTGAGTGAGCAATAGCTTAAATAATACTGGTATGCATGATACATAATAGTATTATCCGGATTTTGTAGAAGTAAAGCAGAAAGAGAGAGAGAGAGAGAAAGGAAGAAGCAGCATTTAAGCTGGTGGTGATGACGACGACGGTGGAAACGGACAAAAGCATGTCTTTTTTTTCCCGTCATGCATAGTACTACACATAACATACCACCACAATACCGTACAAGTGAAAGTCAAGTTGTCTGTGTTATGTGTAGACGGGTAGAGTGAAAGCATGCTTTCTCCAAGTTTTTCCCATTCATACTTTCTCTCTCCTTTCTTTTTGCTCCTCTGCTGCCATAAGAAATCAAGAGAGAGATTCTGTTCCATGTTTATGTTCCAGATTTTGACGACAAAGCGAAGAGATAGACTATGATATTTAGTTCACACAAAGGAAAAGTGCGGCATGATCGGAAGTGTGATGATGACACAGTTTTTCAGATAGCGAAAAAAAATGATTGTTTATTACGATAAGTATTTTTCCTGTCAGTCTCTCTCTCCCCCTCTCCCCTCCAGGGATTTTCATATTATTGCATAGAATTTTTTTAGCACACTATTCCTAGACGATTTTTAATGAATGAAAATTTATTTCTCATTTTGATTGTTACATATTATAATATTTTACAAAAACTTATCGTCCGTTTTTTTGTTTGTTTTTGTGTATATATTTTTTTAAACTAGATATGGACGATGACTTCAGACCCGCAACGTTACGTACACCGCACTCGACACCTGGGTGGCGAATTGGTGGCTCACATGAGGATCCTATAGCAGCGACAGTGAGCCATCACCCTTGTCTTGGTGCTCATCGGGAACTTTCGCTCATCCTGAAGGAGCTTCGAATGATCACGGACAAGATCCGGAAGGACGACGATGCCGCAGACATCACGAACGAGTGGAAGTTTGCCGCTATGGTCGTCGATAGGCTCTGTCTCATTGTTTTCACTCTGTTCACCATCATCGCCACCGTGGCTGTGCTTGCCTCTGCTCCTCAGGTCTTCGTCCCTTGATTCTCACTCAATCTGCTAACCACAATCTTTTTTAAAATACAAAACAAAAAAATTCTCTCATGATCATCTAACTCCCACCCATATATATATAAAAAATCTCACCCATACTATTTAAAAAATATATATACCCATATATATTTAAAAAATATATAAAATATACATCTACTTCATCTGATATTACTACTACTACTACCACTACTACTTATCTACCACCCTCCCAAAAAAAAATCAGATCACATGAAAAAAATAACGACTAAAATTATTAGATGAATGAATACCATACCATTTCTCTTTAAAAAAATTATATATACAAAAAAATAACCCTTTTTCTCTTCAAAAAAAAATCTTCAACTTGACACTTTCTACTTGTTCTTCCTTCATCTTCTATGACTACTGATACTACTACCACTACTACTTCTACTACTGATACTACTACTTATATTCTAGTTCAATTTTTTCAGAAAAAAAACCAACATAAAAAAATCAAATCACAAAATATTTCCAAAAAATATATCCCATTAACATCAACAACATCTGATATTCAGAAATCATTTCAAAACCAAAATCAAATCAGAAATCAAAATCATTCATCATTTTTTCAAAACATGCTATCAAAAAAATATAACATCAACAAAAAAAAATCAATCAATCATTCTTTCAATCAATGAAATTGATCGTTTGAATGAATGAATGCGTCACACAACATACGTCAATGTATATTCTCTTATCGTCTTACAGCCGTTGCTGTCATGAGAAAGTAAACAAGTGGTCAACATCATCCTTGTCATCTGTTTCAACTTGGTCTACGTCTACTTTTTCAACTTGTTCACCAAACGGATCAAAAGGATCTCCAAAACCGCAATAATGACAACGGTAACATCATCATCCTCATCATCAATACTTACACCATCGGAAAAGGATATAAAGGATATAATTTAAATGAAACAAAGCAAAATATAAATCATCCAACTAAATATTTGCAAATGAACTCTCAAACATTTACCATCAAAAAAATGAACAATCGGATCCTCATATTAATGAACAGTTTTAAAAAAAATCACCATCAACGACGTCACGACAAAGTTTTAAAATCAAAGCAGAGAGCAAACAAAAAAGAATTAAAACAAAAAGGCAGAGAAGATAGAAGCTTGGAATTTATAAAATTAACATAATTTAAAAATCATCAAAGCAACTCAACAATGTAATGTTTTTTAATTCACTTTACACAACAATCATTCAATCCTTCTTATATGAATTATTCTTCTTCTCGACATTAATTATACACTTGTACAACTTGGTTCTTCCTTCTCATCGTTCTCGCAAAATATCGGTTCCAAAAAAAATCAAACAAAAAATCAAATAAAAAATATTATAAACTTCTATTTAATTACCAATTAAAAACACAAAAAAAGAAAAAAGTTAACTCAAGTCGAAAACAATCTCACTGATGAAAAACATAATTATTTGTTCTACTGTATCTCTCTCTCTCTCTTGAGAAAAGACTCGATAAGACTTTTTTTCACAAAGCAATTTTTTATTACTCTCTATCTCTGCTCTCTTTGTCTACTTGATCATCTTTATCTACTCTTTTTAGTAAACAAAGTATGTACTATACTTATACTAAAAAAATCATCAGCAGCATCAATTAAAAAAAAAGAAATGAACAGTCTCAGTTTCAACTAATTTTAAAATCGTCAAGTGTATCATAATTTCCAATTGTTATTTTTCGTCGTCGTCATAAAAACAAAACTTTTTACAATACATTATATTGAGATATTATATAAATGCTATGAAACTAATTAAGAAACTATAAATAAATTACATATACATATATAATCATCTCTTCTACTATATACACACATGCAACACTGTTTTAAGAAGACAAAAAAAAAACGGAAAACAACTTTTTTATACGAAGAAACCCCTTTACCTGCAAAAGAAAAGTCAAAAAAGTCTCACAGGATAACAAGTGTAATATGTAAATATACATTACATACAGGCCAAGTTGTTATATCTTCAAGAATAATACCTTCTGCTCTACTTACTACTATTCTACTTTCTCGCACTATTTTACAAAAAAAAGAACGTCATAATCATCAGGAGAAAAAAAAATATTACATAAAATGTATAGTTTCATTTTTAACCAAATGGTCGTGATTTTCTACGGAAACCCTAAAGAAACCTGACACCTTCTTCACCGGAAATAAAAAGAGTTGATTCTTCTCGCCCACACCTTTGATAAAACCCAACCATGGAAAATTAAAACCAGCAGCATCATATTTTCTAGTTTTTACAATTTAAAAAAGCAAGTTAGCTACTCAACTACATCCATTTAAATTACAAGAACGAAAAAAATAAGGATATCACACTTCACTACTTTTAATTAAAACTAAACTGTAATAATTATTACGAAAAATATTATGTACATGAATGAAACCAAACGAGGAAAGATGAAAAAAAATGCTTTTTGAAATCAACCAAACAAACATGACAAGACAACACAATAGACAACGAAATTTAAAGTTAAAAAATTCCTAGACACGCCCATAATGATGGAAAAGGAGAAAATTCTGCTGAATTTGCGATTCCTGTCCTGTGACAAAAAAAAATATGATGCAAAGATACTACTCAGCATTGTACTTAAAATGCACCCAACGTTCTATGCACAGCAGCTGCTAAATTACAACCATCACCGCCAACCAAGTGCTTTTTGTCGCTGCGCTTAACTTGCTCTGGCTTTTCTCCGGCTAAAAAGGCAACCAAAAAGAAACATCATGCCACTGCAATGCAACATCCATGTATCTTCACGTTATGTATATCATACCATTATCCAACGGCAACCAAGTAACGACGTGTGTATGGGCAATGTGATACTTTTTTTTGCTCCAGCATCTACCAATCCAATCAGTGAAATTAGCTTTTTTCTCGCCAAATTTCAAAATATGAATTATCCAATCAAATCAACTTATCGCTACACTATCAACAAATCAAATAAAAGTATACACATCTCTATGCTCCATCACCACCGCATCGCCATTGTTGCTGGACATGTATTTTTTGCACAACGACTGTTACCGTTACTACAGTTATGATGCCACTGCTGCTGCTGATCTTCCATCTTCTGGATTGTTATCATCATTATGATTATTATTATAGCAAACGTGCTTTCTCTTTTGATCCCATCCACCTATATCATTACAACTCTGTCTGTCTCTCTGCCTCTCAGACACTTTTTTTTCCTTTTCTACAAATTTTTATGGAAGAAAAAAAAATCTTACTTTTTGGAGGGATATACATATATACCATACACACAAAACAAACACAATGAATGTTCTCTGCCATAATAATCTTCCTATTCTTTGGAGGGTTTAGGGAGGAAAATGTGCCTACTTTCTTCTCCTCTCTCTCTGTATCCCTTCATACTTTTTTTTGACGTGTTTGTTTTGTTGAGAGTGTTGTTCAGTGTTGTGCGAAGTGAAAGTACAATTGCTTTTTATTGCAATGATGATGATGACGATGAGAACGACGACGAATACGACAATGTTACTACATAGTACCAATGCTGCTTTGCTTCCAACCCAAATGGATTATCTTTGCAAGAAAAAAAAACTCCCGAGAAAGTATACAAGCAAAGGAGAAAATAAAAATACAGACAAAGTTATTTTTTGTGGCTCAAGCTCAAGTAAAAAAAGGAGGGCGGAAATGTCTCTCTCACGACCATACATACATAATATGTAATATTGTTATGATAAAGAAAATAACGCGCCTTATGTATGTAACAAGAACTTATGGAAGGATTCATCTTTTATTTCTGCTATTATTATTGCCACTCTGGTTTGTCCAACGACGACGAAAGGAGGATACAACAAGAAAAAAAGTTTTTTTTTCTCCCTTGCCATCATCATGATCATCATTGCCATCGCATCGCCAACATGATCATCATGATGATCGCATCTATCGTAGTGATGAGAACAGCAATATCATCGCCATCGTCGTCAGTATAAAACATGAAGCATTTGCCATCATCTTCTTCTTTTTTGGAGTGTGATCTGGAAGAAGAAAAAAATATAAGATGACGATGATGGAACAATTGAAGCGGGATAAAAGTGGCCAAGTTCCAATCTGACCTTCCACTCATTTTATCTCTTTGCTCTGCTCCAGAAAATACATTTATTCTTCTCATCCCTTCGTCGTCTGCTTTGCTTTCTTCGTTCCTTCTGCTGCAATCAAATCAAATAAATTCTTTACAATCAACACACTTACAATACAAGTAGCAGTAACAACAAAAATCAGATCCGGAGCGTCATGGATTATTACTGTGCTTTGCTCTCCCCGTCTTTCTCTCTTTCCGAAGCTGATCATATTCCAAACAGGAAGTTTGAAAAAAACATGTCCAATTCAAGAGTTCCAGCTTGATCTATTATTTGCTATCTTCTTCAAATAACAAACAACACAACATAATTCTCACCATCTCACACTTTCTTATCACATCACCCACGCAGTAAAAAAAATCCATGTACAAAGGATATGTACAGGACAGGACACGACGACTCAAAATCTCATCTCGAAGGACCAAATATGTTTATATATGTATTATTTATACAACGATGACGGCTACCTACTATACCCTACCATCATGTATTATTTGTTGGCACAACGATCCGTCAAACAATCAATGGTAATCTTGAAAAGAATCAGAAGAAAAAACATGGATAGAAAAAAAGCAGCAATAATCCTGGGAAAATGGAGAAAAAATGGAAAGGTGGCATTATTTTCACTTGTACTCCATCACCATAATCATTTGGTTTTTTTTTGGGTCGTCACTGTAGTCGCCGTCACCATCCATGCCACCATACTACCAAACATACCATCTTATCATCATCATCACCATCATCTCTCTCTAGCTCAATAGCAATTCCCTGCATGCTCAATATAAATATACATATATACACAGCATAGAGCAAGATATAATATTGTATCTTCACATCATCCAACAGCAAAAAGAAGAAGACAGTGAAAGTACACTGTAATAAGTCCGGATGGATTTCACTGGGATCTTCTTCCTCTCCAGCAACCAACACACTCATTGGTATCCACGGAATGTCGCCTCCATTTATACTCTACTCCACCACGAGAGATAGCAATATTATAACATGTACTCATTCTCAGCCTGCCATGATCATAATATGTATCTATATATTTGTACATACATATATTATACACATCTATCTACGTTCTCCGTCGTCGCCGAACGAATTCTCCTTTGGAATTTCGTTTCGTTTTTTCCACTCTCTCTATCTCTTTCTCTCTGACAAAATGGAGCTTTTGTTATTGCTACGCGACACATAACACCAACGAACGAGCGTAAACGTAACGTACTGAATAGGTACACAACCCATCCAACAGAAAGAAGACGAAGCACAAAAGCACTCAAAATGGTTCGCTTGGTACAATTACAGCAGCGTCACAAGAAAAAAAAATAGAAGAAAAAAATGGAAGAGGAGACATTAAGGCAGTGAAACTAACTCATAGACACACACACACATGCACACATGAAGAAAAGGGCTTCTTCACAGCTTTCGCTTAAACTGAAACATCTACAAAAATACGAACAAGACAGGATTCTAGAACTGGAAAGGGTTCCTCCTGGACTTGGACTCTCTGGTTGGTGGTAGTGGAGGACTCCACTCTCATCGTTGCCGTTGCATGCATTATTCATGGATGGAAAGCAAGAAGAAACAGAGAATAAGAATAAGAGTCTACAACAGCAGCCGTTAGTAGCAGAGAGGAAAAGATATCTATCGTATTTTTTTTCTCCTGCTGCCTTTAAAATGGAATGAACATTTTTTTCTATCTCCAACGGCGGAAGAAGGAGATCTTTTAAAATGTTACCACCATCATGCATACCCACCCTATTGCATGACTATGACTACATGACAATGATATCCCATACATACAACATGGCTTGTCATGGCTTGCTGTTGGTTTTGGGGGAACACAGATGTATTCAAGGAAAGGACAAGGAGAAAGGACTACACCGGAATAAAATGGCCATTTGGGGCTCTCCAACAGCAGAAGAAGAAAAAAGAAGAACCAGAACGAAGGAAAAAAAGAAAATGACAGAATTTTCTTCTTTGTCCCATTCCACAAGGAAAGGAAATAATAATACCCAAGTCTATTGTTTAAATTCGAGGATTGTGCCATGCATGCATGCCACGCCACATACATAAGTTTGACAGGTTTTTTGTCACTTGGATCCTCTTTCTGTCTCCTGAAGAAGAAGAAATGGGATAAATGTGATGTGCTCAGAATAATTTTCTCGGAACAGCACCACCACCACCAACAAAATATTGAATGGAGAAAGAAAAGCATGTCATGTCAAAGTCATAGTCGTGTTATCCCCGTCTATTTTTGGTCACCTTCTCCAAAATGCCAAAATATGTCACAGCTGAACTCCATATCCATGAGAAGCTATGAGTGTGTGTATGTGTGTCTCTCTCTCTCTCGGAGAAAGCTGCTGGAAGAAAGCGCGAAAGTTATGTCGTTGCTGCTCTGCTCTGCTGTGACTTGCCTGTCTGTCTGGTTGTGTGTGTATCCATTTTTTTCGATATCCGTATCTTCCGCTGCTTCCAACACCACTGTATATCGTCACTGTCATTGTCATCATTCTTATATTTGCACGGCGTCTCTTCCTCCAAAAAGTGGCAGCCTAATTAAGATTGTATAGCTATAAGTCTTAACAAAAGCATTGCAGTTTTTCAGGAATCCAAGATCTTCCCTGAGAGAGGCTAGACATGACATGATGATATGCTGGTGGTATCCTATCACACATATAAAAAGGGTGTCCAAGGATACTTACCCCTTTACATATATACCTACGTATATTGTATGTATTACGATACCAGAGTAAGCCAGAATACCAAAGAGGGCGTCATTATAAACGAGAAAAGGTGAGCAAGAAATCTTTTTCAAGTTGACTTCAAGTTTTTTTTTCTTGAACTTTTTTTCCATGTAAAAAATATTATATCCAGTTGGAGACTATATACATACGTTTTTCTTCTTACTCTTCTTCTTCTCTGTGTGTATATGATTTTTGTTACATTCTTGTCATTTTTATGCTTTACTTTGGTTGTTTAAAAAAACAATTAATTTTTAGGTGTTGAAATGGCCATTTATTTCTGTGGGAATGCGCGCGGACATGTTACATAAAAATGATTGAAGCCATTTGTTGTTATTCTTATTATTAATCATTGATTATACTTATTATCCATTTATATAATGTACAATGTTGTTTCTCACATATTTTGCATGATTGACTGATGATTGAACGTTTTTTAGTTGTGTCTTTTTTAAATAATGTTTGGTGCATTACCGTAAAACTACTAACAGTGGCCTGGGTATGTGATAATTTCTCGTAGTTTTTGTAACTTGTAACTTGATTGATTTAGTTTATAGACCTGGTCAGTATTAACAGTTTTACGGATTTATGATATCAAAAATTGATTATGATGATTGCATTTTATTTTATTCATTTTACAAAACAAGTTTTGTTTCTTATTCTGATTGTGATTGCAAGTTTCTTCTTCTCTCTGTCTGTGTGTCATGTGATGGTTGATTTTCCCCTCGTTTTATTCTGCTACGCTACCAAAAAACACAAAAATATCTAAACAGTGAATGTGAGTGAAAGAGAGAGAAAGCAGACATGCAGAAAAATTCTAGGGAACGTTGCAAGTACTACACACTTTCTTTACTTATCTATTTACAATATTATTATTCTGTAATACTGCATGTATATATCTATATATCATTTTCAATATAAATTCTCTATTCATTCAAACTATGTTGTATACATTTTTGTTCCTTTACTCAAAAAACAAAGTCCCACGTAAATGAGAATTCCTATTTATAGTTAATCTCCGTGTGTAGAACTGAATCGCTTGTATGGCAGTTTTGTGTATGCAAATAATTATGAATGTTGGGTGATTACGACCGTTTTCACGCCCAATTTAAAGCCTTTTTAGTAACATATAATTAAACAGTAGGAATTCTCATTTAAAACACACTTTTTCAACTACTCTTCACGCTTTGTATTTCCTCTTGTCTGTGATGATGATGATCAACTGTCATCAAAAAAATTATTGCTGGTGTGAATAATAATCTTTTGTCTTTTTCCATTTTTTTCTCTCTATTTTTTCTCTCCATCAACTTTTACTTTGCTCAAGTTGTCATGTCAGTCCCTCAAACCGGAAGGTGCAATGCTTTATCATACGATCATCAGTTGACAATGACGAACAACATGGAAGTGGGATGACTTGTGTTGGGTCTACCAGAATGCAGCGTGTACGTTCACAACCGGAAACCGGAGTATAATCCACTGGATTCCTGGGAAAGGGCAATCAAAGGGGATGTAGGTCATCCTTCAACCATCTTTGGAGTTACACCAATGGCTTCAACCGAATATATTGGCTGGCTACCAACAAACATAACAAACTGTGTGTCCTGTTCCACTTCCCGTGAAAGTATTCATAAAAAAATATCACCTGACTTGCGAATTACTAAAGAGTGCTTTTCAACAAAAAATAATACAAATGTTCGGTTTAGTGTCAAGTCACCACATGACAAAAGCAGCTACCAAAAAAACCTTTTAAAATATTTTGTATGGAATTAGGACGTTTTAAGCATCCTTCCTCCCTTTCACACTCGCTTGACTTGATTGACATTGACAGTAGCAGCCATACCGGATTTTGGAATTTTTGTTTTGTTAAAAGTTAAAGTGACAAAGTTTTTAAGTGGTGACTTTCCAGCTAAGCATCAAACGTAATGCGTGTCAGTTTTATGACAATGAAAATCCGGTTGAGTTTCCAGTTTTATGTGACAAGAAATATGATTTCATATCGTTAAGTTGGAATTCTTATGTGGAGATGAGTACGAAATGTTGAATTGAATGATGGAAGCAGTGCTCATGGACAATGGGATAATATCGTTTGGTAGAATATCTCATGGGAATCCGTGGATAACATCAAAGACACACACAGACATGCAACCTAGCGAGCCAGATACTCTAAAAGTTTGGATGATGTGATTTTCTCGGGTTGTATGGAAAAAGGTGAAAAGTGATTCGTGGAACACACAGCAGCAAAAGCTACTCTTATCGGGAAACAACTCAGCAGCAATTTGTCCAATTTTCTTCCTCCATCCACCACCACCACCACCAGAATGAAAAGCATGACAGCAAGGTGTTGTAAATAGTTAAGAGGTGAATATAATCCGACACGCAAAAGTATAAAAAGGCAACATGGAGAATGATTTACTTGATATACATATTTAAGAATATATTGAAAAGCAAAACTTGAAGTTTTAAAAGAAATGAGGAAAAAAATTATGGGAAACTCAAAAAGAAAGGTTTGTACTAAAGAGAAATAATAATAATTATATAAAAATGCATACAATATTTTAAGGAGACATTGTTCTGCATCCAACAGTAATAAAAAACAAGTTTAATTAATTCTTACAATTATCATACTTATTACGGTTAAAAAAATGAAGAAGACGGAAATAAAAATTCTAAGTAAATTCAAAACTGTCATTTTATGCGCACACACATAAACACACTCAATATGAAGCAGCGTACATTTTACCTTGTTTAGTTTTTATTTCTTGTGAAATGAAAAAAATCAAAACTGGATATTATGATGAATAGGTGTAGTGAGCAACAGAATACCTTTTACTTATATAGATTTTACTACAAAAGATGCATTATTACCAAAAAAAAATTACAAGCGAAATGGATGACAAAAAATGAAATGGATTTTAAAGAAAATATTGCTTTTGATCATGGAGAGGATGAAAAAAAAAGTCGTCGTCATAACGAATTTCATTTTTAATCAAAAAAATAAAAATAAAACATGAACATGATAGAATTTAATAATAAGCCATCATGATATAAGGCAAGTGGTTCCAAATTTTAATAATTTTTCCGTTTCCTCTTCTATAAAATAGTAGAAGACAAATAGGATACATTTTCTTAAAAAATGAATAGAAAAAAACAAGGAATGAATACACAATTTTACCGCATAAAAATATTGTTACAATTATTATAAAAATATCTCGATATTGTATACACATACACAAGGATATTTGCTCAGCATTGTCGCAACACATTTTCAAGAAAAAAAACTATAAAAACATAAATATAATGAATACTTTATTTTAATGAAGAAATAAATACCAGTTTAAGGTTTACAACTACAAATAGGGAAATCAATGCCGTTGTAGTGGCGAAAGTTATGATTATTATTCTAATTTTAAAAATATATTTAGAAAACTTTTAAGTTCTGTCATCGATCATACATCATCGCTCGTCTATAAAAAAGTAAAAAACCAAATATTTAAACAAAAGTCGTCATAAAAATAAACAATTTTTTTATGACTTTCCTTCTCTTTTTTATATACAAACTTAAACATCATCATTATCTGGCAAAAGAACTCAACAGGTGTAGTCAATTAATCAATCAAGTTATCACTTTGATTGAACCGATAAAAAAAACGTTAAGAATTTTTCGCATACATACATAGGAACGTGTGTACCTTTAGGAATTACATTGAAAAAAAGGCGTTAAGAGTTATTATTATTATGCTAGTCAAATCAAACTAGACTACACTACACTTTTTTTAATATTTATTTTTCGAAAAAGACCATAACAGTTTATATATAAGTGTATTGGTCTCCGTTTAGGATTAATGGTAATATCCTTCGTAATATTCAAAGCTTATTTGTTTCTTAATTCTTTCTGAGTTATTCTCTTAGTTGGTCTGGTGCTATCAAGAACAAATTTAGAAAGTCTTAAAAGAAAATTATCTGTAGTAAACTTTTTTTGTTCTAAAGAATAGTTAAAACAAGTTAAAAGATATTTAAGTATTTGTTGTCGATCCACGACAGCGTTGACGTTTCGTGTTGCCAAAAGTATTACAATGGATGTAAATAGTCGAAAATTTGATAAGTTAGGATATATATAACCAAGTAACAAACAAAATCTGCCAAAAGTTATCTCAAGTCTAAGCTCTCAAAAAAATGCCATCTTGTTTCTCAACCATCTCTTTTCCCACACAAACCGAATATATTTGTTGTGCATACACACATTATATATATATAACGTATAACCTCCCTTTCTTATAGACTTTTTCGCAAAAAAAAATATGCCAGCTTAGGATATATGTTTAATTGTGTCTGAATTGTCATCATCATCATCGCTACTGGATTTATATCTCATAAAAACCTCTTTTTTCCTTGTATCATTATCACTCTATCCTTTTTGATACATTTTACACTTTTGAAAGAAAAAATTAAATAAATAAGCAAACTTGTCCATCATCTTTAACCGTTCTTGGGAGAGAAGTCCGATTTTTCTCATAAAAAAATATATGAATACACAGGGTATCCACAACTTTGTTTAGAGTGACAGATTTTTACAAGGTTATTTCTCTAATCCTGTATTTCCTTTCCGGTTGCGAATGAATGAATTTTGTGATGTAAAGGTGAAGTGGAATTTTGAGATTTTAGAAAACGTTGGAAACTTTTTACTACTAAAATTAGTACTGTAGTCAAGTGTAACCCTGCCTGTACCCATTAGTTTCCTTGGCGATGATGATAGATGACAGTGATCACTATATCCTGAGCTATTTGAATGTTAATCCATTTCAGACAAACCTTACAATATTTGTTGAAAAAATTTTCTACTCAGACCCTTTCAGCATGAATGTCTTATACTTTTTAGAATGAATTTTCTTCAACCTCTTTTGGTCAATTTTCCATTGTGTACCTTACGTATAATATCTGTATATTCATAAAGTTAGGTGTATAGAGATGATAGGTAGCAGAATAGATGCTATGCTATGTACTTTGGATACTTTATAGAGTAGCTTATAAAAAAAGAAAGTTTTCAGCGGGTCTGAACTTTTAGTGGAAAAAAATACTGTTTCATAACTCTACAGTTTCGTAACAAGTTTTAATTATTGTCTGTCTGTTTGTAAAGATGAACAGTTTAGCCATCATTTCATTTCCCTTTTGGCTGATCAATTTTAGGTATAAACTTAATTAGGGTAACTTAACTACGATAATTTTTTTTTGTGAAAGTACCCATCTGCATAAGTGTAGGGTGTGGTCCATTATCAGGTTAGTGTCCTTTTTCTTCACTGTCATTATGGCAATATGAAAAAATATATCAATTAAAAACTATGCATGGTTAGTAGACATCATAGCATTTCATAATACTTTGCAATAATTAATTGCATTATATTGAATGACAAGTATGAAAAGCTGGTATCCGGTTTCTGTTTGTTCTCTTAATATTTTTGCTGTATGAAAAATTCATCAATTTTCATCAGGAAGTGGATTGTTATCTAAATGCAGGGTAGATGCTAAAAAATATTATGTGGCAAAATAAAGAGGAGCAAAAGTCGAGCTCATAATACTTTATGTATTTCCTGTTTGTTTGGAATGTGCCAATCTTTGTCCACATACATATATAACGAGAACTATAGTGAATTGCAAGTTTAT